>OU427000.1:8635336-8637836 GCA_911387935.1 Dolichovespula saxonica | reverse complement strand
CTTTCCTAACATCAAACCGTACGACCGCCATCTGGATGAGATATACACGCCCACGCGTGAAAAAAAGAAAAAAAAAAGTGTATCGTTCGGGCGATCGGGATCGTTCGTGTTCGCCATTAGAAAAAGGAGTCTCCTTTTCGAACCGATCGATTCGCTAAAAAGTATATATTTTATACATATACACCTATGTATATATATACATATATATAATATACATATTTATATATATATATATATATATATATATATATTATATATATATATGTATATTATATATATGCATATACACATGTACACAGTCACGCATACACAGGTATATATATATATATATATATATATTATATGTAATTATACATAGATACGCGTATCTACATATTGGCTACGATTTTTGCAACCGATTCTCCTCCTCCCCTCTTCACCGACGGTGATTATAGTAGGGTAAAATATCGAGTACGTTTATGTCCAGCGATCGAACGTAATTAAAGCGAAGGTAGGACGAGTGGTAGTCGTATACGGTTAAATAAACAAAGCTACGACGAAGGCAGTGCCTTTAAATGCAACTAACCGAGTCACGCTTCGTACGAAGTCGCATGCAATTATTATCAAAAATTTTGTAATACCATTTTTTTTTCTCTCTTTTTTTTTCTTTTTTTTTTTTTTTTTTTTTTTAGTTCGACCTATAAATCGTCGCGTTTTTGCATACGACAATAATCGACGAAAGAGCTTTTTATCGTGTGTATCCCTTTGCTCTCTCTCTCTCTCTCTTTTTTTTCTTTTTTTTTTTTTTTATCGAAACCCTGTTTAATTATTTTCGGATTTGTCGAACTTTTTGCTCTTTTGCGAGTAGAAGTGAGGAATAGATTTGTGTTTTTTTTTTTTCCCATTTTGTTCCTATTCCATTCGATTTTCCTATGATTGAACTTAGGACAAGAAAGTATACTAATCGAAGTGAGAGAACGAAAGGAGAATGAGATTTCTCGTACATTAACTTGCAAGACGACGACGACGACGACGACGACGACGACGATGACGATAAAAACGATGACGACTATGACGACTATGACGACTATGACGAAGACGAGGACGAGGACGAGGACAAGGACGAAGGACACGTATTAATTTGACAATTTGCCAGTAATACCAGTGGTATTATAACGGCGTGTAATTCTTGCCGAATTGTATTCCCTTATGACAGTTGTGTAGCGTGCAATAGGCAATTCTATTATCGATCCTCCACCGGCTAGCTAGAGAGAAAGCAACTATGTTGCTTCTGTGAAGTCATCATGGAGAGGGACAGGAGGAAAATAATAGCGAACAGGGAAATAGATAGATAGATAGATAGATAGATAGAGATAGAGAGAGATAGAGAGAGATAGAAAGGGTGAGGAGGAGGGAATCGGTGGGTGGTAAGCGAGAAGGGCGGTGAAGGTTCGGGGGTTAGAAGAGTGGGAGAGGGGAGGACGGAGAGAGGAAAGAAGAATTAAGTGGTGAAGGAGTAAAAAAATTACGCATAAAAAATGCATGTATGAGGAGAAGGAGAAATAAGTGTGGAGATTACGGGAATGGTAAAAAATAGAGGATCAGGTTGGTGAATCGAAGGAAAGGGGACGATGAGGAGGATGAGGATGGGGATGAGGAGGAGGAGGAGGAGGAGGAGGAGGAGGAGGAGGAGGAAGCGTGCACGCGTCGGTGACGTGCTCGGAGAGCGTGCACTTTGGCGCATCGCTCGTGCCAGCTCTCTTTCTCTCTCGTGTAGTAAAGCTGATGGAAGGAAGGTGAGAGAGAGAGAGAGAGAGAGAGGTTGGATGAAGGGGGAGGGGAGGGGAGGGGAGTAGCGTAACGATAACACGGAAGAATGGTTAAGGGTCCATCGATCGTTCGAGCCCTCCGCGCGCGTGCGGATAAAGAGAACGAGAGAGATAGAGAGATAGAGAGAGAGAGAGAGTGAGAGAGAGAGAGAGAGAGAGAGAGAGAGAGACATGCCTCTTTCTCGTCTATATTTCTGGTCTATGTACCGTTCTAAATACTTTTCGAAGGAATCAAAATTCATGGACGGTCCATCAGTCAATGTCCTATCTGGTCAATGTCCACCTATAGAGAGATAAATAGATAGAGAGAGAAAGAGAGAGAAACCCACATATCCATTTGATTAGAGAGAGAGAGAGAGAGAGAGAAACCGACATATCTATTTGATTAGAGAGAGAGAAACCCACATATCCATTTGATTCCGCGCTATCGCGCAACGATCCCTTCTTAAAGTTTCCCCATTGATGACAATTTGTATCGCCGTCGTATCTCTTTTTTTCTTTTTTTTCTCTGTCGTAGGAAAGAGAGAGAGAGAGAGAGAGAGAGAGAGAGAGAGCGTGGTGGCCGCCGTGCGACTGTGGACAATAAAATAAAAAAAAAAGAAATAAAAGGGAAGGAAGGAAGCATGACCTTGTACGATGAATTAAACGGCGTATGCCACGGTCGCGAGACCGGCACCCTCCTTTTCTGTTTT
>OU427000.1:8602836-8630336 GCA_911387935.1 Dolichovespula saxonica | reverse complement strand
AAATCTTAAATTATATTTCTATATGTTATTTTAATAATCATGTCGCGTATATATTTTTGGGGAGATTTTCGAAAGTATTCAATATTATAAAAAATAAAAAGAAAAAAAAAAAGAAAAACGAACGAAAATGGACAAACTTGTTTTCTAATACTAGTCGTTGAAAAAAAATACAGATCATCGAGGAATATTATGAGAGTATATAAAAAAAAAAAAAAGAAAACAGAAAATGACGCTGATGATCGTTGTAGGTAACTCAAGATATAAAGAAGAAAAAAAAAAAAAAAAAAGATAACACGTGACTCGTCCAACCATCGGACTCTTTTTTAACTTCTTTTTAAATCATCGTGTCGTTCGAGTTCTTTAACTGAAATCTTCTATATCGGTACTCGCATTGCGAAATAATAATGATAAATCTTTAAAAAAATTATGACGTTAAATCTAATACATATTTATATAAAAAAGAATGAAAGAAAGAAAGAAAAAAAAAAAAAACATGAAACGATATCAGTCTTCCTACCTAACGTGGACGGAACGATATTGTACTGCATTTAGCATTTTTTGTATCGTCGAATTGTGCGCAATGTAGTATAACTGTGACTTCATATTCGTTTTATAGAAGATACAGATACTGTATAACTTCGTTCGTTGATTCCATTATATGTAACCGCTTCGTTGCGGCCCGTGATGACTTTGCGGATTAGGCTGCATTTGCATCACGAGATTTCGAGATTCTTTACGATACGTATAACCCGCTCGGGCATTTAAATACAATAAAAATGCGCCTAACGAATGTAGCATGAAGGATATAACGGCGAGACCGTAAGACCATGATAAATGATTGAAATTTGGATACATTAACCAATCCCTGCGCCAACACTGACCTCCGAATATAGAGACTGCCAAAAATAATAAGACACCTAAAATTCCAAACGTATTAACATTAAATATAGATAACTTTAGTATGATATATATATATACACGTATAGATAAAATTACTTCACGATATATAATCTTCGAGATAACAACAATATATTTACCGGTTGTTGCATTAAATATAAACGCAGAGGCGGAGAGAATCCATTCGTAATGCAATACGAATCTAAGCGGCCATCTGATTAAAATCAATACGATAATGGCTTGCGAAGAGAATGATAATAGTAAAGAGAGAGTGACGAACGCCTGTACGACCATAAGCCAAACAGGTAATAACCACTCTCTTATGACGAAGTATTCTTGAGAAAATATGTGATGGCATCCGTCGAATAATTTATCGAACTGATAATACGGATATCTGAATTGTTCGAAACAATACTCCCAAAGACCCATATGTTTGAACGTACTAAATGTTTCCTGATACGATTCAATCCAATACGGACTGAAAACAAACAAAAAAATTTTACTCTTTTTGGATGGAATTTTTTTTTTAATGTTACGCATTATTAAATTTCTACCTATACTATTCGTTACCTTGTAAAAGACATCAACAAAAGTAATCCAGCGATATATGTTATTATGCCTCCGAAAAGTACAGCATCTATTTAGCAAAATATCGAAAAGCATTATCAGAGGTTATGTTATAGGTATTACAATAATAATCGGAAAAACGTCTCACTTGATGCTTTTGGATAATCTTGTTTGTCGACCGTCATTCTCGATATTATATGATATTTCTGATCTAAAAAATTACAAATTTATCCGATAGAAAATAACAAATTTTCACAAGATATTAGCTCAGAGAAGTTGATGTCACTTGTATATCAACGTCTGCCACACCTTAATGTCGCGTTTTCATGATAATAATAATGTACGAATTTTGTTCATTATATCAATCAACTTTAAAACGAATTATCATATAATTTATCGCAAAAAAGAAAACATACAATTATTTCTAATATACTCGTAAAACAAAATCGTACGATTATTATGCGTTTATGAAAATGAAATATGATAATTGATATTACGCATTTGCTAGTTTATATTTACGTAGCACCATCTTCCGGAATAAATTTGAACAAATTAATCGCGCGTAGATTAAAATTAAAATTTCTCACGTTACAAATTACAATATAACACTTTATCCTATAACATTATATTTTTATTATTTATAATATTGTTTCAGTTTGGTACGAGCCAACGGACTTAAGTATAGCGACAAAATTATTCCAAGTTGGATCTCAATGGGAGAATACGTTGCATTTTATATCGCCAAATAAAAATGAATTATTAGCTATATGTAGATTCTTTGGTATACCAGTGCCCGACGATAAATTAATTGTTACATTGGAGGATATAAACGAAATGGCGAATCATTTAGCAAAATACATTCCAGTGATCATAAGCACTATGGGTTCGGAAGGTGTTTTGGTAAATATATTGCATGTCCCTTGAACGAAACTAATCTTTTAATTTGTTTTAATGATAATCTTTTGTGTGTGTGTGTGTGTGTGTATATTCATATATAAAAATATATGTGTGTGTGTTTAGATTACGCGGGAAGCTGGAAGAACTGATCCATTTTATGACAAACATGGTGTCCTGATTAAAAATGGTGCAGTTAATTCTCACTTATACGAACCATTGTCTCACGTTTCCAAAATACCCTACAAAATGTTTAGTGCTAGCGGTTGCGGAGATTGTTTTGCCGCCGGAATAATATACGGTATTCTTAATAATCTAAACGAAGAAGATTGTGTGAGTTTAGGTCTTAAAGCTGCCGATCTGTCTTTAAGATCTCACGAAGCCGTGCCTTCGACATTGTCCAGCCTTAATGAAAATAATTCCAAGTTATCGACATACGTATAAAGTAATTGTCATATATATATATATATATATATTTTTTTTTTTAATAAAATCGTTGATATAAAAATATCGCTCATTATTATTTACGTTCCTACAATAGGTTATACGCGAGTGTCAAAAGCACTTTATACAAATGTTGTATATCTCATTTTTTATTTTAAAGGAAATACGTTATATGTGTATATATATAACATACAAGAATCAAAATGTTCTTACTCTAATTCTTAAACAGATCTGTCTTATATATGTATATATAATAGTTGTACTATTGGACGGAGATTACATTGTCATTGTCTTTTTTTTAGCTTAAAGATATTGCCATTATAAAATATTGTTATACAAAAATTCATGTATCGTATATTTACATATTAGTATTATGTATTACATTCTATCAGGCATAAAACTTTTCACCTACAATACTGAATAATGTCCAAAACATGCAACAAAAGAGTACATGTATCGCGATTCATAAAAAAAAATATCGGTATAGATATAACAAAAATATGAGTAGAGTTAGTATAGAGATTAAAAAATATTTTGAGAAATCTTTTTCCACCTACAAACGGCTCGAATCGTCTCTCTTAATGTATTTAAAGGCAGCATTGTTAAACGGTACACATATCTATAAAAAAGATATATACAAAACGATATATCCTTAGAAAGATATTCGTTCCATGTTTACATCTAAATATTTGTAAAGTATCATATAAAAATATATGTATAAACCTTCCATCAGCACCTTATTTTATAAATAGTCTAGAGTGCGAAATTTATATATATTTATATATATATATATATAAAAGATATGTGCGTATAAACCTAACCTTATTCTTGTTTCTAAGCTTACACATCATGGACGGAATCATATTGAAGAGTTTACAGATACGAAATATCTATACATTTCTAAGGGTAAAACGCATATAACGTTTCACTTATGTACGAGATTCAAGTTGAAATTTAGATTGAGATTCCGTAATGTATTTACGCTTTTTATGTTGTACATTTGCCTCGACGTGAATCAAAGCACTGGCTATAAGCAACAGTACGCTGCCTATTACGCCTAAAGCAAAGGACCATCCTAGATAATTATTCGTATGACCGGGCATCCATCCTTCGGCATTTCCAAGAGAGGCAAATATAATAACGGCGATGCCACCGCTGATGCCACCGACCAATACCATGTATCCGATGAGCCTGATAAGTTCTACGTATTGTTTCTGTTCTTGATCGCAACACAAGGCGTACAATAAAATGCATACAAACGATATCAGGCTAAGCAGAAAGCAAAACGTAAAAAAGAATTGTGTGGCTATCATGAACGCTGTAACAGAAAAACGATAGTTTTATGAATTATCATTTTGAAACGAGGAAGGTATCTCGATATTTCGATATAAGCGTATGTACTTACAAGGCAATAGAAAACCACGAATTTCTGAGTAACCTTTCGTAAACGGATCGTAGACCCATCTGCAACCAACGAAAAAGCGAGTCGGTGCGTCTGCTTCGCGAGGATTCGGTAAAGATCTGAAGCAATGACTCCAAAGACCCAATTTATCGAGCTGAGCACTGGTTATACGATAATCGCTCACTAACCACGCTGGCGTGCCAAAGGCTATGCATACACATATAAACGCTATTAAAAACACACCTATTCCAATATTTCCCGATAAGCTTCTCTTCTTCATGACGGACTCTTGGAAACTGGACGCTTAAACCGTTTAATATTTTTTTATTCTCGCTCGACAAACAATTTTACTCGACGTTACTCCGACTAAGAATCTACTTATTATCCCACGGTATTAACCGCACCCCAAGTAATTTCCGAGCTTCGTGCCACACCCAAGAACGTTGTATATCGTTGGTGTAGTCACACCGGGTATGTCACAGTGGTATTTAATGTCGTAACGTTCGGCCAACCCAATTCAACTTTATTCAACCCTACACGGCGTGACCTAATCCTCTGGCGACTGCTACGGACCAACTCTTTCGTAAACTGAAATCGAGTGTCATCGAGCGATACTGCGCATGCGCCGCGCATCATTAAATCAATGGCGCGATTTTATCGGCGATTCGAAAAGAAAAAAAAAAAAGAGGAAATAACAATCCTGCGAATTAATTTCTACCTTGATCGATATTTCTTAAAGATATATATACTTTCATTCTTCGTTTAATGATACGAACGATACTACGATTGGAAGATAATGAAATAATCTATTCATACTTGACTCTATAGTTACGAGATGATTCATTATCGTTTCGACTTATATTCTTAAGTCGTTTGAAATACCGAACGTCCTTGCCTGACACTGTGGGAAACTCGTGTCTTTTTTTTTTTTTTCTTTTTCTTCGTCCTCTGTTACATTATACGCGGTTTAGAATTTCAGGGTTATATGCATAATGGCACGCAAGTTTTCTTTCCCATTGTAACAACTTGCGAAATCCTTTTCGTTTCTTTCTTTTCTTTCATGCATTCATATTACAATTATCTTTTCCTACGATTTAAATAACAAAAAAAAAAAAAAACGATACGATATGGTAATGTACGTAAATAATATAGAAAATATAAAAATAATAAAAAGAATTATTTATTAAATCATAAACAGATATAAAGGAAATAAAAAGGGCTCCTAATTTAGAATAAATGGCCGTAAGTTGATTTATTTGGATAATTTTTGCTTTTTGTTTGGATTTTTTTTCGACCATTTCGAAACAAACGCATCCACATCAAATTTCCTTCGGCATCCCGCATAATTCATATATCTTATTTTTCCAAATATCTCACGTTCCTTAAAACCATGATCATGAATACCGCAGATCGACCACATACAACCTGAAGGAATTAAAAAACTTCGTAAAATTTATTTTATCGATATATAGGTTATATTTATTGTTTCGGTATAAAGAAAAGAAAAAAGAAAAAAACAAATAAATATACGACAGACCAACGTAACCATTCGGATCGTTCCCATCTAAACTGTATCTGTCATTTAGATAAAGCGACCATTCTAATGCGTCTTCCGGCGTTGGACTCCATTCTAATATCTTTTTGGCCCAATACATTCTTAAAAATCCATGCATTTTACCTATCTGGATTAATTGATTTTGGCAAGCGTTCCATAAGTCGTCGTGCGTCAATGAATTTTCTAATTCATTCAAATCATATATATATAGACGCTTATCGTGTCTACATACAATAGATTCATACAGTATATCGTAGTAAAATAAAAAATAAGAAGACAACGGTGATAAATTAAAAATAATCAGCGTATCTATTACCTATGTACGTTCAAAGTTTCTATCGCCCAAGTTTTGGCACCCTTTATGCTATCATAATTTTCATTATAATAACAAAAATTATCGCTTAGCTCACGACGTACGATAGCTTCCTCTATAAAACTTTCCATTGATTTTTCCATAGTCTTTTTATATTCTTTAACTTCTAATATACAACGCTGTACAGATATCATACCAAAATGAAACCAAGGAGATAAATTACTAATGACATTGGATAATGGATCGTTACGTTTAGAGTGGTATTCTTTCAAACGATTTTTCAAAAAATTATCCAATTCCAAAATGCCACCCAAATATCCCGCCTTTACCCCTGGAATATTTCCTACCGACGCATCTGCCTCGACATTTTTTAACGCGTTATTCCATTTATTTTTTACAAATGATTCCGTAGAAGAGTATTCGTGTTTTATAACAGGTGGAAAACCCGTTAGAAATTCTTTTAACTGAGAATGTATCTTAGGACGGATCGTTCTTGCGGAATACTCTAATTTATCTGAAGCAATCCAACATGGGACGATATTATGCGCGTCTACCTTTATATATATAAAAAAAAAAAATTCATTGATAATTGACAATCAATATAATGATTACAATAAAAACTTTTATGTTAAAAATCTAATATACTTGATATATAGAAACTCCATTAGGTAATTTTTTCTTTACTTCGTCGACCCAAAAGGTGGGTAATCTTAAAGGGAAAAAATCAGTGATTACTGCACCCATTTTATAATTTTTGACGAAATCTGGTATTACCAAATTTGGTTCGCCATCTAACAAATGAAAATTTATATTCAAATCGATACATTCTTTCTCTATTTCCATTAAACCAGTTAAAAGAAATTTATAATGTCTCATTGTCGCATTGAGAAATTTTGGTAGTATGCAGAAACAAACATGAAGAGGTACTTTCTTCTTAATAGCCATTTTTTGTGCTAATAGGAAAGCCCAATTATCTAAAATAACGTTATACAAAACATATTACTTTGTTCTATTTTGTTTTAAAAGCTTCAAGCATATAATGTACCCTGAACTCTTGCATCGCGAAACATCCAATACAAAATACCATTGCAATCCTTCTTTATATCATCTATATTTGTTGATTCTTTAATTCTTTTTGTATTAAATTGAAAGGTCATCACAGATTTTGCAACCTATACACGATTAAATACACATAAACGATATTTGTTACTTATTACTAAGAACAAAAAAAAACATTAAAATGATTATCATTATTATTATTAATTATAAATACGTATATCTCACGTTCTTTCTATCATTTTTTATTTTAGTTAATAAATCGAGAATATCGGATTTTTTCTTCGGACTCTTTTTCGCCATTGTTACCTGTAAAATACTCTTTACTTCTTTATTATCAAAGTATAATATTATATGTGTGTGTATGAGTGTGTGTGTGTGCGTACTAAATGTTAATATAAATTATTATTATAAATAAAACTCACAAGTTTAGATGGTCCTCGAAACAGCTACGACGTTCACATGTCAAAGGACAACAACAAACTGACTATGTAAGTCAAGGTAAAGTAGAAAGTCGATCGTTTGTTTATATCGACAGAACGCTTAGAGGGGAATTGAAATAATATTGAGAATAAAAACAAGAGTATTAAGGAAACGAACTTTCAAATTCTGTTTATAATGTTTTCTTATATATAACGCATATATAATTTTACGATATCTAACAACAAAAAATATTACCTACCGTTGTCAATTATCATAGGTTATTCGTACGGTCATTTATCTACCATCGATAATATAGATTACTACACCTCGTAAGATGGTAAGTTCATTTCTGTACTTATCGACTCGACATGGTAAGCTTTCGTTATTTCATAGATGGTAGAACGTATTTAAATTGAAGATACCGAAGCATGAGATTATTTTACATATTTATAGAATTTATCTAAAGGTATTATTACTATTATAAATATATATATATATATATATATATATATATATATATATATTATTGTTGAATATTTTAACGAAAGAAATGTAATTCAACGAAATGATATAATAATATATTTAAACAATTTAATCGACAATGGTCGTATCTTAATTACTAAGGGTCGATATCGATGACACTTTTCTTTTTTTTTTTTATTGCTAAGAAAAATATTAATCTTTAGGAGGGAGCTCCGAGAAAGCATGAAAATTGTTGGAAGCTTTTCCGGAAAATCTAAATTCTACAAATGATCGAAGCGCTCCCAGAATAGGGAATCATAGGAACGAGGAGGTTACTCGATCGAGAGTGTATCCCGAAGGAAGGATCGTTCCAGGTAGTTGGTTGGCTATACATATACATATACATATATACATATACACATATATACATATATATGTATATATATATGTGTGTGTGTGTGTGTGTCTATGCTAAGAATACGTTTCATTTTTCCTAAGGGAGAAAATGCATCGTGTCTTTCTACGAGAAAACGAAGGACATATAAACAGGCGGTTAGGATGTCATCGTTCTTCTCCCTTTCCTTAGTTTTCCTCGTTTTCACGTAAACCGGAAACGTCGAATTATCCAGTTTCCCTTCTGCCCTTACTCACCCCGGATAAAACGAGAAAATTCCCACCAGCGGGAGGATGAATTTCCCTTTGGACTAGGAGTTTATGTTAAAGATGGAAGAGGAAAATCCAGAGAAAGATGGTGGTAAACCTTACCTACGGGATACCCGTCGGTTCAATGAGATCCTGATCGGTTCTGGGGCAGGACGATCATTTTGACGATCGTCCGTCAAATTTAAAGTGATTCTAAGAGAGAGAGTGAGAGACATAGAGTGACGGAGAGAGACAGAGAGAGTAGGTTAATATTGTCACGCGTTTAAGTAATCGTTTATTCCACCACGATCATCCACGTCCCTGCAATCTTTATTATAGTCGATAATAATAATTCAAGCGAGTCGATCGAAAAACGAATATACTCGAGGAACGTTTTTACTCTTGTCATTATTATTATTAATATTATTATTATTGTTATTATTCCTCTTTAATTTTACTCGATTGCTTAACTATAAGAGAAAAAAATTTTCTCGAGGCTATCGATCGGATAGTCCGTCTTTATTTTCTCGGTCTAACTCGTAACGGTATAAATAAATATACATATTTACGTGAGCGCGATCGTTGTTTTTCCTTGTCGCTCTTAATTTCCTCATTTCCTCCCTTTTTTCTATCCTTTCTATTTTTCAAAAAAAAAAAAAAACGTGAAAATCCTCACAATTTTATGATACCCTGATTTTAAATGTGAAAAAGTACCACCCCTTCCTTCCTTCCTCGCTCTCTCTCTCTCTCTCTCTCTCTCTCTCTCTCTCTCCCTCTGTCATTGAAACGTTCGCGTTTATAGGGGACAATTATTCGATAAGTTTTTTATTCTCAAGAGATACGATCGTTCCACTTTCGATTTTTGAAGCGTTCGATCGGGTCGAATGAGATTTTGAAGAAGTCGAAGGGATTAATTAACTCAACTTTAACGAAACGATAACGAGTATAGACATTGGTTTACTATATTATATGTGAAAATACATGGGTATATGTATTTATATACATACTTTGACATACATACATATATACATACATACACACATACATACATCATACATACACACATACACACATACATACATACATATTCGTATGCAATTAATATACAGACATATATATATATTAAATGCATATATACACGTATGTGTGTATATACATATACGTATGTATTTAATACATACATACACACACACACACACACACACACACACATATATTTATATATATATACACACACGTATATAAAGATTTCTTTCTTTTTTCTCTTTTCTCTATGTTATATATCAAAGATTTTGATTCCAATGGCTTTCCCCAGGCGTTCCAATTTCCAAAGTGAAAGCGCACGCGTGCTTTCATCGACGAGTTTTTCCGGTACTGCGTTTCCCGGCCCCGATATTTGGCACCCTCGGAGAACGAATCAACGACCGTCGACGTATCATGGCACCCTGTTAGATCGCAGGACGGACGCAAACCTTTCGAAGGTATCTAAAGGAACGTAGGGCGTCGAAACGAGATCGAATAAATAGTTTGCTGTTAAAAATACGAAAAAGAAAAAAAGAAAAAATTCGATCGACGACGTAAACCTTCGAAATCGAATGGCCGAAAAAGAATTTATTTTTACGTCCTACGATCTTAATTTCTAATACGGGGGAAAAAATAATAAAAAGAAAAAATAAATAAACAAACAAATAAAAAGGGAAGAATAAACGTAGGTAGCCTTGAGGTAGAACTTAGAGGAGAATAACTGATCGATCCTTCGGTACATACGGAATATAATGATTCGTTAATTCTCGAAAACTTTATACGCGTACGACCCGAAATAAAATTAATTTGCGTATGACCTGCAAAAAAAAAAAAAGAAAAGAAAACATCGTTGTACCGATGATCGACAACGATTGACAGAGGGTTGAACTAACGCAAGTCGATCTTAGGCTTTCCAAAGGAGAATACATTATCGAGGCCGAGAGGGTTGTTAACCGATTACGATTAGCAATTCGATTCGATGAAAACAACGAAATAGGGGTTGAAAAGCATTGAACCGGTCGTAACAATTATCCCGTCCCTTTCTCTCTCTAATTCTTTCTTTAGGTCTACCCTGTAAAGTCACGTAGGAGTTGGCAACATCCTGCCAGAATTTCCCACCCTGTTCCTTTCTATTCGTTCATTCGCTCCCTCCCTCGCTCTCTCTCTCTCTCTCTCTCTCTCTCTCTCTCTTTCAAAAAGAAAGTGTTCCTCGTACACGGAACGCACCCCAAAAGGACACACCTGTTCAGGTATGCCGATCACTCGCCCAGGGGTGTCGAGGGCCATTCGATAGAAAAAGTGGCGATTTACCCGAAAATCAGGGACTTTTGTAGCAGGCTGTCAGAAAGGAAAAGGGAGTTTTCTGTTATATTTAGGAGGAGGAGGAGGAGGTTAAAGGTCCTCTCCCTTTCTCTCTCTCTCTCTCTCTCTCTTTCTCTTTCTCTGGCCTCTTTCGGGAACGGGTACTCTTCTTCCCTTCCTAGCTTTCCCGTGGGATTTCCAAGAGTAGAACGAGAAGCGTCTTCTCTCTCTCTCTCTCTCTCTCTCTCTTTCTCTCTCTCTGTTCTCCCTCTCCTTCTTTCAGTCAATTCGATTGGCCAGAACGACGACGGAAAGCGCGCTCGTATCACAGGGTAGCAAAGTTCGTAGAGGTCTGCTCAACTTACTCCTACTCTAACGGCTAGCTCTGATTCGTTTGGAAACCTAGTCGGATCCCCAACCCTACTGGGTTTATCTATCCGACGATAATTCGATAACTTCTCAATGGCGTTAGGAACGCGACGAGATCTTTCTATTTTCTCTCGAATTTTTTTTATTTTTTTTTATGTCTCTCTCACTCTCTCTCTCTCTCTCTCTCTCTCTCTCTCTCTCTCTCTCTCTCTCTCTCTATTCTGTTTTCTTTTCCCCTCGATTAAACGTTCCACGAGATATGCCGGAGTTCGACGTACTTTTAAGGTTTAGCCTTTCGATCAAAGGCTTTTGTTAAAACGCCGATAGAAAATTTATCCGAAATCAATTTTCGTATAATGAGGAGATAAAAATGAAAATTGAAAAAAAAAAGGAAGCTCGGTATATATAAATTTATTTTAGATTCTTTTCTTTTTCTCTTCTTTCTCTTTCTCACTCTCTCTCTCTCTCTCTCTCTCTCTCTCTCTCTCTCCCTTTGTTCTGTTATTTTTTTATTCTTTTTTTAAGGTGCGACATCGAATCGTACGATATAAGATACTAACCGCAAGAACTTTGTTTCTTCAAAGAAAAAATATGAAGAAGAAAAAAAAGAGAGAGAGAGAAAGAGAGACAGAGAGAAAAGAGAAAAGAGAAAAGAGAAAACCCATAAAGAAAAAGGCAAAATAGAGAACAGGTAGATACTTTTACTTCCACATTTTTCTTGGTATTAAGGACCGAAATAGATTCATGTGTATATATATATATATATATATATATATATATACGCACACACAAACACACAAACACTAATATACATATATACGTACGTACGTACGTGTAAGAGCGTCGTTTAATTTCAGGAGATCCCATAAACGTTATATCCTCGCGCTTTGGGGTGAACAACGGGCGAGCTCGTTTGCTCGCTCGCGCGCGCGCGCGCACCCGAACATTCCCGGTAGAAAATACGCCCTCGTAAAATAAAAAGGGTAGAAGGTGGAAGCGACATGAGAGGGAGGAGGAAGCATAAAAAGAAGAAAAAGTTGTAGTAGTAGTAGTAGTAGTGGTGGTAGTGGAAGACGAAGAAGAAGGAAAAGAAGGAGAGAGAAAAAAACGAAATAGTAGAAGAAGAAGAAGAAGAAGAAGAAGAAGAAAACAAAGAGGGTAGGTGGGGAGGAGGAGGGAACGATGCCACGTTAAAAGGGTGTGCTCTGGAACGCATGACGAAGTGGAAGAAGGGAGACGAAAGGGACGAATAATGGAAAGGGCGGAAAGAAAAGGGGTGGTTTAGGAGAGAAAATCGCACGCGGAAAAGAAATTCTCGAAGGGTTGGATGGAAAATAATACAAAAGCGAATCTCCGTCGTTCGTCTATTTCTCAAACTCACTACTCGCGCACACCTACCAAACCATTTACCTACCCCCGGTATTTTTACATCACCGTGATTCTTTAATTACGAAAGCTCAAGTTATATTGAAAATACCATATATATATATATATATATATATATATATATATATATATATATATATTGTTCTATAAAAAATGATATAAAAATAAAAATCGTAGGATTAAGAATAAAATTTGTATAGTTATCGAGAAGGAGAAAGAGAAAAAGAAAGAGAGAGAGAGAGAGAGAGAGAGAGAGAGAGAGAGAGAGATGAAAAAAGCTCAAGTTATATTGAAAGTACCTTATATATATTATTCTATAAAAAATGATATAAAAATAAAAATCGTAGGATTAAGAATAAAATTTGTATAGTTATTGAGAAAGAGAAAGAGATAAAGAAAGAAAGAAAGAGAGAGAGAGAGAGAGAGAGAGAGAGAGAGAGAGAGAGATGTGGAAATAAATTTGATCGATATTTTTTTCGTCGAGGTCCCTCCTTTATTACTTTATTTCTTTATTCTCAATTTACTCGGTTTTATTTAATTTTCCTCGCGCAACCACGTACGTTCTCTAACTGAGATGTTATAGATTTTTAAGGGCATGAGGGTAACTAAATAAAAATCTTTGGATTAAATATAAAATTTGTAGGATTATCGTGACGGGTTTGAGAGTGAAAGAGATAAAGGGGATACCGAAGATAAATTTTTATCGATGAGATTTCGGCGCATTCAAATTTATCTTCTCTCTATTTGTTTCCGTCTTTATTTTTGTATTCTCCCTTTATTTTTATAACTTTTTATCTTTATATATAATTTTTTTTTTTTTTTTTCCCCCTATCAACTCTAATAGAATATTTTAATAAAACGAGAATCGTTCGGATCCGTTCAACGAACCGTGTTAATCTTTCAGATTTTAATACAGTCCACGTATCGTTCGATCGACGATAAAAAATTCAAAATGCGGGGTATTCCCAGGTTATATCTCGCTAGGAAATCGAACGATATCGATACTCCCCCCCCCTCTCTCTCTCTCTCTCTCTTTCGATCTCTCGAAAATCAACTGGACGAACATTTCGCGTTTGGGTCGACGTACGAAAATTTCATTGGATGCGGCCGCTTTGTTAATTATTTCGTTACCGTATGCATAATGCATCATCGGTTGGCTTACTAGATATTATAGCTCCTATCCGATATCGGATCACATTTTTATTATTACCTATGGAGAGGTGATATTATATCGTGGAAATGGAAACGCTTGGATATATATCGATATATCGAGGAAAAGTCATAAAGTTATCACTTTCGTCCTTTGAAATCAAATTTTCATTCCACGTACACATACGTATATATACATATATTTATATGTATATATATATATATGTGTGTGTGTATTCGATACATATACAAACGTAAACACGAATATACATTTATATGGATACAGATATTTCTATAGAATGATTTTATCTCATTGGAAACAAAAGAATCGAGGAGCAGCCATATTCCATAGGAATTTTCTTTCCCTCGTAAAGTACAACTAACTCGAGTAAATATATATGTATATATATATATATATATATATATATATATATATATATATATATATATATATATATATAAATGTAGATATGTGTTAAAGCGTATACTTAAGCACGTTACCCTTAGGATCTCGGTTAGAACGGACGTTATATAGAAACCATAGAAGCGAGGTTCAAGGGGGCACCCTTAAAAGGTCAAAAGTTCGTTCTCCGTTTGCACCCTGCGAACAACATCTTCGAGGGTTGCCGGTGCTACTGCCCCTGTCGCCTGGCAACACCGGTTTCTCGAGTGGCGAAATGAAAGCAGCCACGATTTTCCTAGTCAATGACCGATCATCGTTTCCATATCTCTCTCTCTCTCTCTCTCTCTCTCTCTCTCTCTCTCTCTTTCTCTCTCTATATATATCTCTCTCTCTCTCTTTGACCTTATTTCTTTCATTTTCTCTTCTCTCCTTTTTTATCGAACGACCACTCTAACGCTTTATTTTTTTCCTACCTTTTTTTTGTTTTTGTTTTATTATTATTATTATTGTTGCTACTATCCCAGACAAGAAGATTGAATGCCCGATCCATATCGACGGCTTGCCGCCAGTTAATGTAGTTAATAAAATCTGTTCCATCGAGATAAATAGCGTACTCTCTACGTTTTGGCTATCGAGATGAAGAAATCCGTGGCTCGGTGCCGAAGACGAGAAAGAAAAAAAAAAAAAAAAGAAAAAAAATAAAAAAAAAAGAAAAGAAAAGAAAAGCAAAGCTTTTACGTCATTGATCCTTAAGCTCTTACGTATTTTTCGTCGGCGTCGTCCGCTTACATCATCCCGATATATAATATTATCGATCGATCGATCGATCCCTTTGTCATAAAAAAAAAGTTGATTAAAAAAAAAAAAAAGATTATCTCGGGATATACTTTGAGACAAACGTTGATCAATATTTGACAAACGTTTCGTCGATGACGCGGCTTGAAGGATGCGCCCCCCCCCCCTACCCTTATCCCTCGAGATAAGGGATGGTATATACGTGCATACGATGCATATTCACGGAATTCAATGTAACGCGGATAAAGAGGTTTTCGGGCTTACCCTCGTAAACCGATAATATGCCGCTATTCGACCCATAACTTTCGAATAGAGCTGCTTGCTTCGTCGCTTTCGTTATATTACACTTCCTTCGACGTCCATTCAGGATGATCTCTCTTCTCTCTTCCTTCGTCCTCTTTTTCTCGCGCTGAACTAAACACCCACGGGAATTACACGCGAATTACTCGCGCGAATATTTGGCTTGATAACGACTTGAAAGCAACGTCGTTTCTTCTACCGCGTTTATGACCTATGCTCACGCATACACCACGATTCGACTGAAATTTTTAATTTAAAGAGTAAGTAAGAGAGAGAGAGTGAGAGAGAGGGGGGTGGGGGGTGGGGAAGGAAACATTTTTAATATCGCCGAAGAATATTATCCCGCGAAAGGATATTTTTTGGTCGAGAAACTTTTTTTTCTCTGGGCCAAATTGAATTTTCTTGAAAAACGAAAAGAAAAGTTGTTCGTCGTCCGATCAAAAACAAAAACAAAAAGAGTAGACGAGAGTACACGAGTACAAAGGCATGGCGAGAGAAGTGATGGAGGAAGGATGGAACGAAGGAACTTTGGGTGGGGGGGGGGTAGAACACGTTCGGAGTAGGAACGAGCAGGTGATGGTTTCTCGTAAAACCTGACAAAGGACTCTCGAAATCCTTCGATGGAATTTCGGTGCGATCTCGAGCTCGCATCCTCGGACGTGGCTATTCGCGCGTACGACGCCAAAGTCGAGTTCGCGTTACGGACTACTGTCTTCGATAAATTTCTCAAACACGAACGATCCCGATGGATTTACGGTGGTTGGTATTCTCTCTCTCTCTCTCTCTCTCTCTTTCCTTTCTCTCGGTGGAATGCCGAGTACGATCTGTTATGGAATTCGATGCCCTCGAGAGTAGGTAATCCTGTATCTTCGTAAACCTAGTCGTACTCGTTAAAATCAAAACCTTAAAACCACGCGAGAATAAATCCATTCTATCGTCGATCGATGTCGATAGTTTTCTTGAAAATTTATTATTAACAATTATTATTGAAAATTATTTTTACACGCGACAATATATATACACGATCGATGATATCTTCCGTTCGTTATTTTTCGTAAACGAGATATGATAATCCATACGACGATCCATTCTCTCGTCGATAAAAGAAAACAAAAAAAAAGAAAAAAAGAGAAATCATCGAATACTGGCGTGTGGGTGGGATGGGGCGGGAGTCCGTTAAATAATAATAATAAAGAAAAAAAGAAGAAAAAAAAAAAAAAGGCGGTCAATTTTCAGGGACGACTCGCTCTCTCAGTGGCTGGTAAATCCAGCGTTTCTTAGACATCTGCTGGCCATCTGCCCGGTGAACTCTTCCAGCGTTAAGAGAACAGCAGCAACAGCAGTAACAGCAGCAGCAGCAGCATCAGCAAAGAGCAACGGCTACGGGAACGGCAGCAAAAGGGACGAGAGAGGGGCCTGGACGGGACGAGTAGTCCTGGTGAACCGGTGAGAGAGGGCCACCCTCCTCGATCTTCTTGTGCAAGGTGCAAGGTGTCGTGGCTGAAATCAGAGGCGAGTTGTACACCTCTCTCTCTCTCTCTCACTGTCTCTCTCACTCTCTCTCACTCTCTTTTCTTCTTTCCATCTGACGGACGAAAAAGATGAAGGAACAAGAGGAAGGAACGATGGGAAGAACGAAAAGAGAGAGAGAGAGTGAATGAGTAAGAGAGAGAGAGAGAGAGAGAGAGAGAGAGAGAGAGAGAGTGAAGGGGAAAAAAAGAAAAAAAAAAGAAAAAGAAAGAAAGAAAGAAGGAGGACGCGGATCGTCGAGATTGAGAGCGCAAGCTGCGATGATCTTGCCTCGCCTCGCGATTCGGATTTACAACGTTGTAAAAATACGCTTCGGTGCAACGTGAAATAAAAAGAAAGAGAAGAGAGAGAGAGAGAGAGAGAGAGAGAGAGAAGAGAGAGAGAAGAGAGAATACTGTGAGATGGTTACCGCCTGCGGGGAACTAATTAGGCATTAACCTCGCGCGGTTTATGAGCCTGCACGAGCCGCTCGTTAAATTAATCTTTTACGCGCGGGCCCAGATTCTGCACCTTCTGCGAATGATGATGCCACCACGCACTCATGCACGCACTCATGCACGCACACATTATCGGCCACCGTTCTGAATCTTGAACACCTGCCGAGAGATCACGAGAGATCGCCTCGAGGCCGATATCTTTTCTCGATCGATCCTTCGGATAACGGATCGGACGGTTCCTTTTCTTTTTCTTCTTTTTCTTCTTCTTTTTCTTCTTCTTCTTCTTCTTCTTCTTCTTCTTCTTAGTCTCTTAACGTAACGTATCGCGAACAGTATCGGTGAGGCTGCATCAGATTATGAGGATCGGATTTTCTTTTTTTTTTTTTTTTTTTTTTCTTTATCCGAAACCACGATGACGACGAGATAAGAAAAGTTCTCTGGTATGGTTGTTGGTATCTATTTCCAAAAAAAAAAAAAAAAAAAAGAAAGAAAAAAAAAGAACAAAGAACAAAAGATCGACTCAAATAAAATAACAGATCTTAACCGATCCATGGATTATTCGATTGTGATTAATGATTTGACACGATCGACGAATCAATTTTTACGTTCCAATTATCGGTAAACAAAAAAAGAAAAAAAGAATAAAATAAAAATATTCTTCGACCGATCGTGCTAAGTCATCGAGAGAGAAAATCGACGAGAGAGAAAGAAAAATGAAAGGAAGACGAAACAAATTATCGAGGTATGGAAAAATTGTGAAACTCCAGTGGGTTTTCTTCTCAAAGATGAGAAAAACGAAATCAGTTCTCCTCCCTCCCCCACCCGCCGTTATTTTTGACTTCGGAAGAGTATCTCGATAATCCATGATATCGCTATTTCGGATAAATCTGACCTAGTTCATATCCCCCTCTCTCTCTCTCTCTCTCTCTCTCTCTCTCTCTCTCTCGGGCTTCGAATATTCGCTCTTTCTGCTCTGTTTCGAACATTTCGCTGCCAACGTTACCAACACGCTATTGCAATTGCAATTAAGGATGACTGGTAGTTCTATCTTTGATTAGACGCTCTCTCTCTATCTCTCTCTGTCTCTCTCTATCTCTCTCTGTCTCTCTCTCTCTCCATCTCTCTCCATATCTCTCCGTCTCTCTCTCTCTCTCTCTCTCTCTTTCTATCCTACTCGTACTACGCACGCTTCGCGATATCGATCGGATCGGTAACGATCGATCGAATGATTCCCATATTAAGAATATAACTCGATTATTGCCTCGAATAGAAAAAGAAAAGAAAAGAAAAGAAAAGCAAAACAAACAAACAAACAAACGTAATCATAAACGGATCGGAAATGGTTAGTGATAACGATAGAATAGAAATAATTTCACGCGTGAAATAAATTCTTTCTTACTTTATGAGGAGTACACGCGTACGTGTTAGAGATACTTTCCATGCTTTTACAAAAATTCCACGGAACCAAGGACGTGTATAATATATTCCTGACGTGTGTGCGCGCGCGCGTGTGTGTGTGTGTGTGTGTGTGCGTATGGCGACAGCTAGCTCGAAGTAGGAAAGAAAAGGAGAATGTGGATAGACGGTCGACAGACAATATGTGACGTTCAAACGACGACGCCAACTACACAACTACAACGAAAAGAAAAATGAGGGAATAGAGAGAGAGAGAGAGAGAGAGAGAGAGAGAGAGAGAGGGAGGGCAGCCGAGTATTTTTAGAACACCCCGTTGGGATCGCGTTATATTAGAAGCGCTACTACTGGTCGCTTTTGATAAGGTCGGTCATATGCGTAATTACTTTGGAGAGAATTTCTCGGAGGGAAATAACGGTGGATGGGTGGGTAGGGTTGGCGATGAGGGAGGGGGAGGGGGAGTTGGGGGGAGAGGTGAAAACGTTTGTCCTTAATTTTGCTTATCGTCGTTGGTTGGCATTCGTCAAGATACAAATATAAATTTCAATCATATTTCCTACCCCCCCTCCCTCCTCCTCTCCTACACGTCTCAATCCGCCACCCGTTATACTTTCAAGAGTCAAATTTATAAAATGACTCGTCGTTATAATTTCTTTTCTTTTCTTTTCTTTTTTTTTTTTTATTTTCTGTCCATACGAACACGACGTTTCCAAAAGAATCGTCCCAAAAGAGTTATCTCTTACCGATTAAAAAATTAAAAAAAAATAAAAAAAAACGAAGACACGACGAAGCATACCGTTCGTTGTTAATTAATATTTATTATTTACCGATCTCCCAACGGGTACTTTGGTAACGCTCGCGTACGTTCCGTTCGGAGGTTGCAAATTGCGCATCCACCAAACGCACTAGAGAATATCTCTCTCTCTCTCTCTCTCTCTCTCTCTCGCTCTATCTATCTATCTATCTATCTACCTATCTCTCTCTCTCTATGTCTACGTCCGTCTCCGTCTGTCTCTCGCTTCCGGGAGTTGGATAGACGCTTATATTCTCGCGGCAGATTGCAGAAGCGGGAGTGGTTTCAACCTCGAATGGGATCGGTAAACTCGACTTTAGCAAGTAATAGGGAGGGGTGAGGAGGGGTGAGGGGAGGGGGTTGAGGGCTTTAACCCTCGACGCTTTGCGGTTTGGGATTTTCCCTTGATTTCCTCTTCTCATTGGGTGACTCGACGAGCTCGCTACATTATTGCCACTCTCGCAATGAGCGATTCTCATATTCTCTCTCATTTTTATTCCTTTTTTCTTTTACTTTACTTTACTTTACTTTCACTCTTTCCATTCTTTTTTTTCCGTCCGAGAGAGAGAAAGAGAGAGAGAGAATTATCTTTCATGCGATCGCGATCCTTCAAATCATAATCCTCTCCTCTCCCCCCTGTTCCCCTCCACCCACCCTCCTGTTTCGTTTCCCGACGAATAAATAAAACGTCGATGATCGTTCGCATTTTATTCCCCGATCTCGTAAATCCGTTTTTTTTTTCGTAATTCTCGTTTTTTGAAATTCTTTTATTCGTTCTCCGTTTGCGCAGATACAACGGGAAATCGTTTCGATACCTGGTACAACATAATTACGTTTAGGTGTAACACACAAACATATATGTGTATGCATATGTATATATATATATATATATATATATATATATATATATATATAACTCTTCGAGTATATAAGTACACAAGTTGCGTCACCGATGCCAATTTCTTCGTCACCTTATATATCCCTCTACGTGTATACGATTTTACGTATACGTACGTACGTTGTGTATATCTAACGTTAAACCATTTTACGCATTAACGTCCACCTTTGACGTACGTTAGAGAGAAAGAAAGAGAGAGAGAGAGAGAGAGAGAGAGAGAGAGAGAGAGAGAGAGAGAGAGAGAGAGAGAGAGAGCATACGTATGTAGGAAGTATGTACGTACGTTCGTACATAGATATATACGTACATACGTACATACGTACATATGTACATACAAACATATTTACTTACTTACGCACACGTAACAACCTCGAGGACTATTCTTGACGTTTATATACGTAGGTATGTATGTAGAACATCGTGAACGTAATGAAAGTGATATATATATATATATATGTATATGTGTGTATACATATATATATATATGTATTCACTTGTCACATACGTTAAGAATGATCGCTTTCGTAACGAGTTTTTCCTTACAAAGCGCGAAGGGTGTCATTTTGTACGTTTAATTAATTATAGATCTTATGAAAGAACCTCTCGTTTAACTAAGCGTCCGATACAAATCATTGCCGTTTTGATGGACGAGAGACAGAGAGACAGAGAGACAGAGAGAGAGAGAGAGAGAGAGAGAGAGAGAGAGAGAAAGGAGAAGAAAAAAGGAAAAATAGAAAAAAAGAAGAAAAAGAGAAAGAGAAAAAAAGGAAGTAAGATAAAAAGAAAAAACCGAAAGAATCGACGTAACGTAAGTATGAATAATTTTAAATACGAATGAACATTACGATCGATACCATATGATGGGTTATTGAAAACTGTTAAATGAAGGAAAAAAAGAAAAAAAAATAGAGAGAGAGAGAGAGAGAGAGATGTATATACAAATCGACGGAGAGACAATTTCAAAGGGTAAACGTAACAACAAAACAACGAGACACGGTTAATCGTCCATGCTTATCGCTCGCGCACGTTCAGAGATAAAGATCGGTCACGCGCGTTTTCCATAAAACGGCAACGGCAATGGCAACGGCAATCGAAAGGGATGGATAGGAGGGATAGGAGGGATAGGGGGGATAGGAGGGATAGGTTGGCTGGCTTTAAACCGGGAACGAAACGAGAGCACCGGCACACGCCGCCCGGCAGAAATGCAAATTCGCTCGCATCAGATTAAGCCGAACGCTCCCGTTCGGGCGCCAGTCGCTTAGCAATCCCGAATATATAAACGTGGCTTTACTACTACGTCCACGATAACGACGGTGGGATAGAGGAGGATGAGGGGGTTGGGGAAAGGGAGAGACGCGTTTCGGAGCGCATAACGCACGTTTTACGCCTCGTTGACTTCACCCAAAACACGTTATCAACGTTTGATAATCGCTTTGTAATCGGATGCGCCCCTCTTTGTTTTTCGCCTATTCAAGTTCCTACAATCACGAAGTTTCTTCGACAATTGTAAGGAGATAACACGAGGATTGCGTCATTATGAACGTCGAAAAAAAAAAACAAAAGAATTAAAAATCCGTCGTTCGTTTTTACCGAACGATCGAACACGATTAATCGTATTACGTTTAATACTGAGAGATTTTGATGTTACTTCGATGATAAAGATTATTATTATTATTATTATTATTATTATTTTCGTGAAGATCGATGCGTCATCGATTTCATTTTTCGTAAGAGAAAGGAGCATCGCGCGCGCGCGCGCGCGCGAGAGAGAGAGAGAGAGAAAGAGATAAGAAATCGATTGATCGATTCTCGTGCGTGGTGACTTTCGCACGAGGGGAAAGCTAGCACGTTCGACGAGGGGTGGGGTGGGGTAGGGTGTGGTGGGGTGTGGTGGGGTGGGAGGGAACTCGTCTCCGACACCGTTCCTCCGAGAATAGATAGAATCTGTAGATCGGTAAATGGCTGCCAAGTCGATGTTATTCGGCTTCTATACTGACTGTAAAGTCAGTCTCGAAGGTACGACTCCTCGTCGTGCATAGAATTCTTCTCTCCTCTTAACCTCCGCTCGGCCTCACCTCTCCTCTCGCCAAGCCTCACATCTCCCGCCCCTCTCTCCTCCCTTTGCGTCCTCACGTTCCCGTCTCATCCTTTCCTAATCAAATTCCCATCCGTATCAGAGTACGCGCTTTCGCTCGAGAGAGGGACATTTTTCTTTTTGTTTTTTCTTTTTTGTTTTTTCTTTTTTTTTTTCCGAACTAATCAAAACACACTCGCAAGAGACACGTCTCAAGTTTTACATCGAATCGAGGATGATTAAACATACATACATACATACATATATATATATATATATATTTTTTTTTTTTTCCCCCCATAGGTTAAGTTCCTCGAAATTATTTCCGTCACGATCCGTCCATTAGCTCCTCCCGATAATGGACGGAATAGTTTAAAATAGATCGGAAGCCTGACACGCGCGAGCGCGAGCGCGCGGGGAAGGTAGATGGGAGGGGGGATGGGTGGGGAGAGATAGAAGGGAGAGAACTATCATCGGCATACCACGAGAGACAGGTTAGTGCCAACGTATTTGCCAGAGTACGATAGAGACGAAGAGATAAAGATAGAGATAGAGATAGAGATGGAGATAGAGAAAGAGAGATTTTGGCGCGTCAGTCAGCATCCAAGCGCTCTCCTCCCTCCCAACACCTTCTTAGCCGCCTCTTCGATAGGAGCCCAACCTAGTGCAACGTGCAACGCCGCCGCCGACGCATGCAACGAACCCACACACGTACATATACATACATACATAGACAGAAAGAGAGAGAGAAAGAGAGAGAGAGAGAGAGAGAGAGAGAGAGAGAGAGATGTGCACACGCATACACGTACAGTTATGCCTTTCTTGGTCCACGAGCGTCTGTCTCAGTCTGTGGCTCCGAGTACGGAGAGACGTGCCAGACGACCGGCGCCACGAGGAATCCCCACGCGCACCTGAATGCCGACCTGACTGCCTGCCTGGTCTGCTTGGTCTGCCTGCCTGGCCTGCCTGGCCTGCCTGTTTGCCTGCCTGGCTTGGCCTGCCTGGTCTGCCTACCTGGTCTGCCTGCCTGTTTGCCTGCCTGGTCTGCCTGCCTGTTTGCCTGCCTGGTCTGCCGACCTGCCTCTTTCTTCTGCCTCCTTTTCTCGTTCCTCTTCCACCCCTCTCTCTCCCTCCCGACCCCTCACCCCCTATACCTCTCTTTCTCCTGCCACCGTTCGACCTGTGTCGGCTCTCTCTTCGACCATCGCACGTTGTTTGCCTGGTTGCTTGCGTAAGAGAGACCGACAAACGATCAACCGTCAGGGATTGGCCCGTACCCTGATTTTCTTTCACCCTCTCTGACACTTTCGTATCTCTGTCTATCTTATCTCCCTCTTTTTCTCTATCTTTTTCTCTTTCTCTCTCTCTCTCTCTCTCTCTCTCTAGCGTTTCTCTCTTTAGTCTAGCTAATTTGTTATGTTATCGTCTAGCGATACTATCAATTGCTTCACACGTTACTCCTACATTATTCATTGTCTTTTGTAATACCCCGAACTATGTAATAGACTAGATACATACATCAAAAGCTATCCTCCATCTATTTTCTCTCTCTCTCTCTGTTTCTATTTCTCTCTCTATCCGATAGATATTATTACAACGTTGTACGAAACTATCCAAATATAGGAGAGAATATTAATAGTCCGGCAATGTATATTTTGCTTTTACTATATATATATATATATATATATATATATATATATATATATATATATATATATATATATAAATATGTATACACATATTTATATATCATACTGTATTATTGAATATATTCATTATTGTTATTGTCGATTTTCACGTTAATTATGCAATTCCCGTTAGACGACGATAGATGCGAGTATATTTTCGACTCGAAATAATCAAAAGTTTTATTTTCCTTTTTCTTGTTTTTGTTTTTTTTTTTGTTTTTGAATCGGATTAAAATTAATAATTAAAATAGGACCGACGATGGCGATACGGATGCAATTGATTGATACTTGGTAATATATATGCGCACACACACACACACACACATATATATATCTTTCTTCCTCTCTTCCTACCACCTTTCTTTCTTTCTTTCTTTCCTTCTTTCTTTCTTTCTTTCTTTCGTTTTCTCTGACGTTAGCAGGGTTGCTCCTGGCATTAGAATGCGCGTGGGCGAATGCACGTACGCGGTGGTACGGACACGTTAATTCTCAATGTCTGCCACGTTTTATAATATATAGCGCTTGGAAATAACCGGTGTATCGCTCGTTTGTAACGCGTTACGGGTGATTATCCGAACGAGAGAGAAAGAAAGATAGAGAGAGAAAGAAAAAAAAGTTTATGTATTTCCCTCTCTCTCTCTCTCTCTCTCTCTCTCTCTCTTTCTCTCTTCGCGTATGTCGATAGGAATGTTGTTAGGTACTTGGAAGAATTTTGAATGACGGCTCTCAGCGGTAGAACTTTGATTTTCAACGTAGATATACGTGGGTTGATTTAATGCCTTTCAATAAGTTTTTCCTTTCTTTAACCTTTGCTCGAATAATGAGCAGAGATAGACGTATAGTAAACCAGCGTAGGAGATACCGATTCCCACATTTGATTCCGTAATTAATCCGTACGATTACTTAAGCCCGATCTGACTAGGCCGATCGATCGATCGATCGATCGATCGAAAGAGAAAAAAAAAAAAAACGCAAATTTAAGTAGGAACTCCTTTCCGGAGGGGGAGGGGAGGGGAGGGGCGGAGGGGGTTTTCCTTTTCCCGTTGTCGTTGGGCGAAAAAACGAATGTAAAAACGAATGTCGCGATAAAAGGTGAACGCGAACCCGATCGTTCTTTACTAACTCGTAATTATCGATCAAGAAGCGATTATTTCGTTCGCAAAGCCCGTTTATTCTCACCGGGACGAAAGAAAAGAAAAGAAAAGAAAAAGAAAAAGAAACTTTTGAATGGAGTGGATGGGAAAACGAGTAGGCCGAAAATAAAGGTGAGAATGGAAGCCGTGGTACTCCTCGACGTTTGTCACTCGGCACTCAAGATAGACGGAGGACTCGTGTACCGAGTACGAAGAGAGGGAGGATGAGAATGAGGAGGAGGTGGAGGAGGAGGAGGAGGAAGAAGAAGAAGAAGAAGAAAAGGAAAGCAAGAAGGTGGAGAGGGTAGGGAGGGGCGAGGAAGAGGTAGCAAGAAACGCAGAGAGTAGAGTTCTATTTCTGATTCCCGGGACACCCAAGAATAACTTCGCACAACCGAGAATCGAGAGGGCTTTCCCAATCCCCAGGACAGCCTCCGCCTTTTGCCTTCTTCCTACGCCTATACGAGATGGACGGAGAGAAACAAGAGGAACATTTCTCTCATTCTCTCTCTCTCTCTCTCTCTCTCTCTCTCTCTCTCTCTATCTCTCTCATTCTCTTCGTCTATCTCTCCGTCCTTCTTTTCCAATCCATCATTTACCTTGATACTCTTTTTCATTTCTCTCCATGCCATTAGGCCCCACCACACCACCCTTCTTTTTTTTTTTTTTCTTTTTTTACATTTTATTCCATAATTTCGATCCCTCTTATTCTCTCCTTCCTTCCTTCCCTCTTTCCATTCTGTCCTCACCATCATTTTCATTCCACGATCGTACCATAATCGTCGTTTCGCTAAGCTTTAACGTTTATACGTTTGATCGAACTTATACCCCCACTCCCCCTCTCCCTCTCTCTCTCTCTCTCTCTCTCTCTTTTTTTCTGCTCGACTATGCCGATTATGAAATATTAATTTATCGTTCGAAACGGAGAGTATTCATTCGCGAAATATTAATTTATCATTCGAAATAAAGTGTATTTATTCGACATCGATCGGCATTTACGTAACGATATAAAATATCACTTTTCTTTTTCCCCTTTTCAACGTAGAATTTCCTTTGGAGATGACGACGAAGACGAAGACGAAGACGAAGACGAAGACTCCCGGCTGGCTGGCTGGCTGGCTGGCTGGTTGCTCTTCTCGCTCCACCCTGCCTATTTCTGATGCCTTGTCAACGGCACACGCTTCAACGAAACGTCGACGAATAAGACGGAGTTAAGAAAGGAAAAAGATAAAGATAAAGATAAAGATAAAGTACTGGCGGGGAAAGAGGAGGGAAACCCTCCCTCCCTTCCACCCTCCCTCCCTCCTTCATTCCGACTAGGAGGTCCGAGAACGACGTACTCGAGACCCTGTGGTCTTCGTCATCATCGTCATCGTCGTCATGGTCGTAATCATCATCGTCATGGTCGTAATAATCATCGTCATGGTCGTCATCGTCGTCTCTCGTCGGATGATTTAAGAATCAACTTTGGCCCAACTCGATCTCCCTCTTCCACGTAAAATCTCTTCTGTAGTTTTCGTTTCGTAGAACTTCCTTCCCGAATGACAGCTATCGTGCTTCCCCTCTCCTCCCCTCTTTCTCCTCCTCCTCCTCTTCCCCCTACCCCAACGACGCTCATCCCTCCATCCAAACGTTTCCGGAGAAACCGGGTTACCAGCCCCGATACAACTTCTCCAAATCGATTCGAGTCGATTTGTTTTTTTTTTTCTATTTCCTTTCGACAACGAGCAAGCCGATCGATAAATGTTTACGAATCGAGAATGTCCGGGGGGTGGGGGGAGAGAGTGGAAGAAAATGGGAGGGGGCAGGGGGTCGACGCGAAACGATAAACGAGAAGAATTTTTGTTTCCCTTTCGTAATTAAAAAAATCGACGCCGTCCTCGACTAACGCTCTTTCGTTCTCTGCGAGCTTTTCGAGTTTTGTCTTTTTTTTTTTTTTTTTCTTTTCTTTTCTAATAAACCAGGAGACAACGAAACGTGTCGTTAATCTTCGAGATTTTTGTCCTCCGTTTGTTCTTTTTATTTTTTTCCTTTCGATTCACGCTCGAAGACGATCGAATATCTTTTCTTTTTGTTTTTTTGTTCTTTTTTTTTTCCCCTCGATCGATACGTCCTACTAATTGCAAGAAAAAGGATACAACGAGCTTGTCTC
>OU427000.1:8577836-8600336 GCA_911387935.1 Dolichovespula saxonica | reverse complement strand
TGCAATGTGTGAGTAACGGTGTCGGTGATGATGATGGTGATGGTGTTGGTGTTGGTGTTGGTGTTGGTGTTGGTGGTGGTGGTGGTGGTCAGAAAGGAGTAGGAGGTGCAAGGAGAGAGGGAGACTCTCGACTCAATGGGCATCGCAGGAACGCAAAGAGGGATCCGGGAGGCCCGACTGACTGACGCCAGGAACCTCACCAAGCGAGACGGCCTGCGTCTGCGTCTCTCCTCTCCTCGCTTCACCTCACCACACCTCACCTCACCTCTTCTCTCCTCTACTCTACTCTTCTCTACTCTACTCTACTCTACTCTACTCTACTCTCCACTCTTCTCTACTGTTCTATACTCTTTCCCTCTTCTCTACTCTTCTCTACTCTTCTCTTTACCACTCTTCTCTTCCCTCTCTCTCTCTCTCTCTCTCTCTCTCTCTCTCTCACTCACTCTCTGTATCTATAATACGCTCTGCGTCTCTCTTTTTCTATCTTCAAGCCTGTAATTCCGTGTTCTCTGCCTGCCTCTTCTCTTCTCCACTCACTTCTGCCTGGCTACGCGCGTATAAATATATACGTAACCAGGGGTCGGGATTCGTCCTCGTCGTTATGGCTTATTCTCTCTCTCTCTCTCTCCCTCTCTCTCTCTCTACTCGTGAATGTTACTTCTAAAAGAGATGGTGAGGGAGAGAGGGTAAAGAACGAGGAGGAGGAGGGGTGACGGGGGTGAAAGGTACGTACGTACATACGTACATACATAGAAAGAGACACACCAACGAATATCATTCGTGGATTGCTATCAGACAGCTGAGTTTCACGTAATTGTAGCTTCTCGTTGAGAGACAGTAGCTATGTAGATAGGTACGTACGATGACGGAGAAACCGTTCCTATTCAATGATGATGATGACGATGATGATGATGATTATGACGATGACGATGACGATAATGATGATGACGACGACGACGATGGTAATGATGGCGATGATAGTGATGGTGATGATGGTGGTGGCGATGATGATTGTGAAACACGCTTTTTGTTCGAAGCTAACGATGCTTTCTAATCGATCGACGACACTTCAACCACGGTTGAATAACGAAACTTATTCGTCAAAATATATATATGTATATATATATATATATATATATATATATATATATATATATATATATATATCCTATCTCTATCCTTCTAAAGTAGTGGAAGTACTTTTACTTTAGCTCCGACCGACCACCACCACTCGGACATTTATATCACTATGATTCAACGTTTCTTTTTTTTGTTTGTTTGTTTTTTTTTTCTTTTTGGTTTTCTTTTCCTCTCTTTTTTCTTTTTCTTTTTTTACGAACGCAGAGTGAACGAATTTATTCTCTTTCTCTCTCCTTCATATATGCATACGTGTATATGGTATATTCGTCGATTAAATTTAGTTCCGTTTTTTTTTATTTAAAAAGGAACAAGAAATACAATTAAAAAAAGAAGAAGAAAAAAAGGAAAGGTCAGGGTTAAAACGCTCTCGATCTAAGGTTTTGTTTACTTTGATCCTATAAAAATACTCGGTTAAATCGTTATTACGACGGAAAAAGGATGAGAAATTTTCTCTCTGATATTTACTGTGTTACGCGTATATGCCGAGCTTCGTAATATCTTTTTCCGATTAAATTCTTTGAAATCTACGACGACGACGACGACGACGACGACGACGACGACGACGACGATAACGACGACGTGTCGAAATTACAAATTCCTTCGTGGTTGATTCTAAATATTGTTGAAAAAGAAAAAAAAAAGAACCATCGTCGGTGCGCCGGTAGGATACACGCACGAAAGTGAAAACGAAGAACGTGAAATATGAAGTTTCGTCTTTGATTTACTTTAATACTTTAAAAGAGACACACACGCACACGCACATAACGCAAGGACGTTCCTTTTTAGATTTCTCCGAATCTCCGATGGTTTTATTTTGGAAAAAATAAAGGCTACGAGTAGACCCAATGATATTCTCCTGAGATTTTTCCGATAAAAAAAAAAAAAGAAAATAGATACTCTAGCGAATACTCCTCGATTACATATCGATTTAAAAACAAAAAAAAAAAAACAGAAAACAAAAATCGTAAGAACTTAATCCTAACGTCAGAGAATATCGTAACGCCAATAATCGTGGACGCTGTTACGCGCGGGGAGTGAGGGGTGGGGGTGGGGAATCGTAATCCAATCGCGAAACGACGATTTAAAGGGCGATTACGTTCTCTCTACAGGGTAATAAAGTTTCATTGGTTATCGCCTACGAACGATCGAGAATTCCTAATTAACTATTCTCGTAACGCCACGTAGAAAGGAATATCCAATTAATTCGACTGACTAAATGAGATTTCAGAAAAAAAAAAAAAAAACAAAAAAAAGAAAGTAAACGACGAGACACATCGTACGTACGTACGTACGTACGTATGCACGGAGGAGACACACACACAACACACACATACACAAATACGCACACACACAAGGTAAAAATATATCTTCGTGGTATTTGACTTTCGAGCGTATCGAAGATTTGTGTTTTTTTTTTTTTTTTATTTTTTTATCTTCGTACACAATCAATGGAAATAAATCAATTAGGTAAGCTCGATGGACGTCCTCTCGAATCGACATTTAATGCTGTAATAGATTACCAGGCGACGAGATCCGTATTGTCGCGAATGTACGTGAACGACAACGACGACGAGGATATATAAAAGGATAAAAAAGAACAAAGGATATATAAAATAGATAAGGATACGTCGATTACGAGATCGTCGAAAGAAATTCATCGTATAAATTTTGATATCGTCTTTTAGTCGGAGTCCTACCGTCGCTTTACGAAAAGGATGGAGGAATATAAGGGTATCGATCGATCGATCGATCGATCGTACGCCGGTTAAATCCGACATTGCGTATTTGACAGACGGAAAACAATGGCATAATCGAACGAAAACTTTCACCGACCGTGTTCTTACATACGGAAGAATATATCGATAAATCATCCTAGCTGAATAATGGCACCCCTCTCCCCTCCCCTCCCCCACTTCCTACGTATATAACACCAAGACTATCCCCTTTTTATATTCCGGGCATGAGTGCGAGATGGCACGCGCGTCAACGTTCTCGTCGAATCGGCCATATTATTCGCGCTAATGAATGAACGAAGAGAAGAAGAAGAAGAAGAAGAAGAAGAAGAAGAAGGCGGATAGAAACGTGACTGCAAGTACGCTGACCCAGCAAACGCGTCGTGGTGGACTTCTTCTCGGATACGAGGCGACGTAAAAGGATATACACTATGCCCAGCCCGTTTTATACGCTTCGCATAACGCTTTTCTAACTCCTCGCCTGCCAATCTCTTTTTCCCCTCCTACGCCACCACCTTCGCGATTATTCTCTTCCCCTTCCTTACCCCGCTCATGAAAGAAAGAAAGAAAGAGAGAGAGAGAGAGAGAGAGAGAGAGAGAGATGGATGTATCGATCGGTGATCGTCGACCATCGTTGAATTTTAACGTGATAAACGATGAATGCCAATCGACTTCCTCCTCCTTTTATATAAACGTTTTCTTTATATCGTTAATTCTCTCGTAGTTGTGCGCGCGCACATATATTAAAATGCGTCTCTCATAATCGATAGACGCCAATCCCCGATCTCGTTCAATTCGTAAAACCCATACGATTCCGTCGAACATTCGATTATAAATAAAGTTCGTATTATCGTGATAATATAGTATATTAACCCGAGCGGTCGGCAATCTCGTCGATTATCCATCTTAAAAATCCATTAATCCATTAAGCCGGTCGTTCGGTAAATACGATTATAACGATGGAACGGCAAGCTGGAGCACTCTCTTGTTCTTCCGCACCTCCCCTCCCCTACCCTACCCTCCACCCTACCACCAACCTACACCTACCACCTCCAATACCGCCTCCCTCGATCGTTTAATTAAACACGACGACGATTCTCTTCCCGTTGGTTTTTCCATGCTACGCGAAATTCGTCTAATTTTGTATCACGAAAATTGCGTATACGTATGCACGGGGACACGTTCATTTTAACGTGGGTTCATTTTGAAAAGTTTTAAATATTTATATATTTTTTTTTCTTTTTTTTTTTTTTATCGAGACATCACGTAATCCGCGATTGATTGATTTGGCGTAAACTTTTTATTTATAACTAGTTTATATTTGATATCTTAAAAAATGCTTTTTCGGCTTTGCATTGGTCAATTTAAAATTGGCCAAAGAGAAAAGAAATCGCGTAGCGATTGATACGACGATCTTTTGATTTTGTCGAAACGACAAGAAAATGGGGACTTGTAGCATTTTCAAAATAAACGGTCCACACATATATATAAAATAAAAAAAGTAAAGTAATGAAAAAAGATGGATTGAAATTCCCGGTATATATATATATACATATTCGCACCGATAAGTTTAATAAAAGATGGCTCGCTCTCGAACGATGCAATTTCTCGTATTATCGACCATGGAAGTACCGTTTATTCCAGAAACTCGATTATCTTATCGTAAATGACTTAACCGTTTCTATTGATGATCTCTCTCTCTCAAGGAACGATCTGTATTCGAGCAAGGCAATACCGGATTCATGAATGAGATTCTTCGATTCGAACGATTCCACGAATCTTCCCGGCGAGATCTTTCTTCTTCCTTTTTTCATTTTTCTTTTCTTCTTTCTTTCTTTCCTTCCTCCGATCAATAACTACAAAACGTATTTGCGCGCTTTTACGATACGTCAGCTCGAAGTACTCTCGATATTCGGGATTATGGATGTGTACGCGTTCTTTAAAAAAGAAAAAAAAAAGAAAAGAAAAGAAAAGAAAATAAAATAAAATAAAATAAAATAAAAATGATCGAAAGAAAGGATAAGAAAAATAATAATCGAATCACGTAAGAGGTACAACAGGTGGATATAGCGTGGCACGTATCGTTATCGTATTCGTACGTTTATTACGACGACACGATCCTTAACGAGAAGCACCTTCTCGATCACGCGAGTTTAGTTACGACGACGAAGACGACGACGACGACGACGGCGATCGACGTAGCGTGACCTGGACGAATTTAACTGACCTAACTACTTTCGACGTATACGTCGACCCATTTAACAAGCTTCCATATAATACTCAACTTCCGTAAACCCTCGAATCGATCGTCGAATATAATAATACATTCGGTCACGTTAAATCGAAATCCAATTACAAAAATTTAACGCTATCGAGAGGATCACCTTTTTTTTTTCTCTTTTAATTTTACACACACACACACACACACACACATACTAATAAGAATTTTAAATACGTATTTCAATAAAACAAAAAACAAAAAATTCAAACGCGATTGAATACACGCGAATTGATATATATATATATTCTCCATCGACGGTATGGATGGTCGATTAATTTTTCAAAATTATAAATAGTAACGAGAGAAAAAAAAAAAAGAAAATTGATTAAAATGCATTACCGAATAGAAATCGACGCAGTCGCGATTAACAATAAAAATCCTTCAAATAAATTTCGCCGAAATGGTATACGTATATCTATCGTTTGTAAACTAATCATAGATTAGAACTGGCAGTGATTTCTAAGAGAAGATTCTAACCTATACGGTTATATCCTTTAGATCGTCTATAATCGTAGATCGATCGCAAGAAGTGTAAGAGAGTCAGAAAGAGAGAGAGAGAGAGAGAGAGAGAGAGAGAGAGAAAGAGAGAGAGAGAGCAACATCGCGCACGGAAGAGGTCCGTGACGAGAATCGCGATTAAGGTTCCTGACTCACTACCGCATTGTATCCGGTCTTATGTATGTGTACGTACACTATTTTTAGAGGAACGCTTACATTCTCAACCGCTACGACGCACGCGTTTACACGGAGATATACAACTATTAAGTCAGGCCAATTATCGTTTGCACGAACAACAATGTCCTGCACGGTCATTCATGAATTCCGAGTATGACTGAAGAATATCCACGTGAATGAGCCTAACATTATTGGCTTTGAAATCGTAGAACCGGAGAATAATACTCGCGAAACGTTTTTTTCTATTCTTTTTTTTTTTTTTTTTTTTTTTTTTTTTTTTCCTTATAATAAACGCGCTCATCCACACGGATCATCGTTGTTGCGGTTTTGGAAAAGAAACGGGAAGAATAATAAAAAAAAAAAAAAAAAAAAGAGAAAAAAGGGAAAAATTTCTTCGCGAGCGAAACATTTTACTTTTTTTTTTTTTTTTTCTTACGTAAAAAATAGAACGACGAATAATCGTGTTTAATGTTCGATAGGACTTCGTTTAGAGATCGGTGAAAAGACGATACATAGGGGAATGAATGTTATTTATTATATGTTTTATAGTGACGTACGTCGAAGTCCCGGAACCTTTGATGAATTAAACCGACACCGCCATTAAAAGCTCCACATTCGAGCAAGCCACTTATATGCTGGTAGTACGCAATTTGCGCGAGAAAAGAGTGACACACACACACGCGCGCGCGCGCGCGCACACACATACGAGCCGAACTTAAATTGCGAGTTGACCGATAGTAGGCGTCCTACGGGGAAAACGCACGAGAGAGAGAGAGAGAGAGAGAGAGAGAGAGATTTTTTACGGCTTCCTTAACTTTACACTCCTTTACCTGTTTTTTTTTTTTTCTTTTTTCTTTCCTTCCTTTTCTTTTCCTTTATATCCGTGAAAATGAATCTTACGAACACGCACGCACTAACTCACGAACGAAGGGCGAACGACGATACGCAAACCCCGTATCTCGTTTCTCCTACGATTTTATTTACTTGGTTTAAAAAGGAAAGAAAGGGGAAATGAAAAAAGAAAATTAAGAAGCTTAGAAATTCCTCGATAATACAATAATTTCGTTGGTGAAAACAATATCAGTACGAATCGATCGGAGTCGCGTGATTAAACGCGTGAAAAGGGAATACAAATAAAAAAAATAAAAAATAAAAAAAAATCAAAAATAAAAAAAAATAAAAAACGAAACGATCTGGAAACGTAATGAAAGACTGAACGCGATGCAACTTGATATATATATACATATATATATATATATATATATATATATTATTTTCTTGTCGCCTTAATCGTCACTTTCTTACACGCCAACAATGAGTTCCCTTCTTCCAGACGTACTTTCTTTTTTTCTTTATTTTTTCTTTTGGATTTTTATTGATTTTTTTTTTTTTCTTTTTACTCTCTTCTTTTCCCTCTTTTTTTTCTCTCTCTCTCTCTTCCTCTTGCCACGGCCACACGGTACATACCAATTTTCTCGGGATTTCGTGGAACCGACGTGGCAGTAGCTAGACCTCAAGTGATTGCGACTAATTGTACTTGGAATCGATGGGAGAGCATTTAACGGATATTCCCGTCGAGTTCTCTTGCGGTCGGTCGTAGGAAAGAAAAAAAAAAAAAAAGAAAGCAAAACAAAAAAAAAATAAGGAAAGGTCGCCTCGTTCGCGTTTTATTCCTTTCCCTTTTGTCTTCTAACGTTTTGCTTTTATCTATCGCGTGGTAAAAAAGAAAAAGAAAGAAAATAAGGAAAAAAAAAAAACAAATTTCGAAACGCGATAACGAAACCAACCGTCATCGCGTAACCGATTTTTCTCGACGAATTACTACGGATTACGTTCGCGTTATAAATATCGCCGATAATAATTCATAATGTTACGAAATTTAATCGAACACGTTCAATCATAATGCGCGCGTACTTGTACGTATTATTCGAAACGATGATAATTCGAAAACAATTTGACGATCCGAAGGATTATTAGCAGGCATATATGCCTCGAGTCAAAGTACTTAATTACGATAATCGAGAAAAATATTTTTTCCAACGGAATAATTTCGTACAAATGTCGTACGGGACAACGATTGTACGGATCTCGTTGCGAGAGGAGGAGGCCAATTTTCGTAGGCATTAATCATCGATTGAAAATAAACGAAAACGAAACGAAATTTCCCATTAAAAATCATTCCGAGAGATGAATAAAGAACGGATATGAACGAGAAGGTACGCTACTTCCTCCTATCGTTGATACTCGCTCGACACTGTGACCCTCTCTCTCTCTCTCTCTCTCTCTCTCTCTCTCTCGTCTCGTTCGAGCAGCTGTTAGTTACTATCACTATATTTTCATTGGATATCGAACTTTTTACGGTCCCCACGTGACCCCAATATACATACATACATACATACATACATTCGAAATTCGAACGTATCGAAAAATATTTGATAAGCGGATTATATTCGAAGGAAAAATATTGCGTTTGTGGTGGCCAAAAAAAAAAAAAGAAAAAAAGAGGGGGAAAAAAGAGAAAAGAAAATTTAATTAAACGTTCGTTTGAATACACATTGTGTTTGCGTACAAATGTAATAATATCCTCGTTATATCGAAATATTAATAGAATTATATATAGTATGGATTATATATACTATTGTATATTGTGTGTACATATATATACATATGTGTGTGTGTGTGTGTGTGTGTGTGTATATATAGTCATAGTGTAGCATCAAAAACGTTCTGTTCGTTGATACGTCCGTGAGAATGACTTACTGCGTGCGTGCAACGGAGGAAGCATAAAGGCGCGATATGAATAATGTAAGCTTACGTAACGACGTCGACGACGACGACGACGACGACGACGACAACGACGACAACGACGACGACGTATGTCACACATCGCTACGTTTTCAGGCACATATAACCGTTCTCGTCGAACTATGTACTTACTTACGCAGGCGATGGTACGATATGTCACGTGATCACGGCTCAAACCTACGCTTGCGCATTCACGAACTGACAGCTCGTATAATGCATCCACCACCATCACCACCACCATCACCACCATCACCATCACCATCACCATCACCACCCTTCATTCGACTTTCGTTTAACCCCCTCTTTCGTATGGCCACGAAAAAAACATTTATATACGATTAGTTGTACGTGTGTGGGTCTCTATTAAGATTACGAACGAACGAACGTTAAAATTCTCTATTAAAATTACGTACCCACGTACGCGGATACGTAATTAATTAAATAACCAAAGTAATTAACCCTTTCGTTAAGAGCGCGAATTATTTGTCGACGTTCGTAAACGACTACCTGCAGTGAAAGGAGTAGTGGGCATCCCTTTCGTAAACGCTCTTTCGTCTATGATCTCCCGTTTATGTTATTTATGATATTCACGAGTTATAATTAATAAAAATTATTTCGTTATTGTTTAAAAGTTGGTCGCGCCGTATGCAGTAACACGTCGTTGACAATTCCAGCTGAAAAAAAAAAGAAAAGAGAGAGAGAGAGAGACAACGTTAGAGAATATCTTGAGAATGTCGAAATTTTGAACAACGTTAAAGAATAAATTAAATAAATGAAACAGTAAGGATAGGTGTACGTATGTATGTACGAAACGTTGGGTACGATTAGCGTTACAAAAAGAAAAAACGAATCTTTTTGCTTTAACGTCAATTTATCGAGTACATATATATATATATATATATATATATATATATATATATATATATAAAAAATTAATTAGGTTAAAATTAACAATCGATGAACGATCGATCGATCTACGTTAGTATCCTACGTCCATCTCCGTCTATCTCTAATTAGCTCGAATCTCAATTATTTAACGCGTGTCACTTAGATTCGACTGTAACATAACTGTTTTTAAGCGAAGTTACTAAAAGCTCATATTCACCTCTCGGTTCTGTCGAACGGAGAAATAGAGAAACGGGGTTTGCAATGACAAAGAAGGGAGGATACGGGGAGGTTGGGGAGGTTGGGGAGGTTAAGGGGTTGGAAAAGTAATGAGCAGAGAAGTTCCCGTTTTCTGACGTGGTACATTGAAACGAACGAACGAACGAACGAACGAACGAAAGAGAAAAGATAAAAAGAGGGGAGAAACGAAAGAGAAAAAATAAAGGGGGATGAATGGTTCTCGTCCGACGTAGAAATTCGTAGAAGCGCGAGGATACCACGTAGGAGGATCCGAGTGCAAATGGGGAATTGGAAAGAGGGCGTTAGCGTTTCGAAAGAGGGGGGAGGGGTGACGTATAAGAAAAAGAAAAAGAAGAAGAAGAGAGGGAATGACGAAGGGAAAGAAAATAAAAGATTGGGAGGAGAGGAGGCGCGAAAAAAAAGGGGGGGGGGAGAAGGGCTGAAGAGGATGAGAAGGATGGAGAGCACGCAGAAGAGAGAGAGAGAGAGAGAGAGAGAGAGAGAGAGAGAGAGAGAGTATTATCCGTGAAAGAAGGGACCATTTGGCGTAGACGGTCTTTGCCTGTTTGCTTCGTCGATTCTAAGAACGAATCATCAAACATGGCGACCTACGAAAGAACACCTACCAGTTCGCGACTTTTCGAGTAGAAGAGTTTGACCCTAAAATAAATAACGTGGTTTGCGAGAGGCGATTGGGTATCCCGGCCGATGAAATTTAATCGAGACGATATTAAGAAGACAAAATTAGATGGAGAGAAAGAAATTTCTCAAAGTTCGAGAACGAGCGATTTAACGAACTTTTGGGTATTCCTTCTTCGACCTTTTGTCCGATCGAATGTTTCTTTCCTCGTGTCTCTTACGATATTCATTACCTTTCTCGTCCGACGATAAGCGTCTTGGACGTCGACGATAAGCGTCTTGGACGTCGACGATACCACGCGTCCTTTTTACCGAAAAATAACCGATGAAAAATTATTCCTACGATCAAGAGACACGTGTACATGGAATTAACGTAGAGCGGAGTTTTTGGAGTTATGGAAAGTGCGATGGTCCATAGGGATCGTGCACGGTTAACCATCGGGAGGGTTGGGAAGGGTGGGAGAGAGGGTAGATCGAGAAGGAATGGAAGTAGAAACGGGAGATACCGCTGAGGGCTTTGAATTGTAAGTAAAACGAGCTATGGCGAATAGCGCGAAGCTAACGTTGTCATTGGAAGCGAAATAGAGAAGAGAAGAAAAGAGAAGAGAAGAGAAGAGAAGAGAAGAGAAGAGAAAAGGAAAACGAAAGAGATGTTTCTCGGAGTGCTCGATCGAAGCTGATGGAGCTGAAGAGGTGTAGTTGTAGTAGCAGTAGTAGTAGTAATAGTAGTAGTAGCAGTAGTAGTAGTAGTGGTAGTAGTAGTAGTGATGGAAGAATATGAAGGATAGAATGAGAAAGGGAGGGAAATAGACAGAGAGAGAGAGAGAGAGAGAGATAGAGAGAGAGAGTAAAAGGAGCAAAAGAAAAGTAGCAAGGCGGTCGACGGTCGAGTATGGGAGTCCTCGGGAGGAAACACGATGTTCTTGGAACTCTCTCGCCATCGCGCTGCCCTCTCCAGCCTTGGCTTCATGGTTCAGTTAACTTTCTGCCAGCTCTTGTTACGTGCTTGACGCATTACCAGCCTCGGCACCGTCCTTACCTCCTCCCGAGGCCTTCCACGTTACTCTCTCTCTCTCTCTCTCTCTCTCTCTCTCTCTCTCTCTCTCTCTCTCTCTTTCTCCCTCTCTTTCTCTTCAGAATTCCCCTCTTTCTCTGTCCTCCTTCTACCCACCATCTCTCGCTTACTCTCTTTCTCTCTTGAGTACTCCACCTTGCGCTTCGCTCTGCTTTTATATTATAACGACTCTCTCTCTCTCTCTTTCTCTCTCTTTCTCTCTTTCTCTCTCTCTCTCTCTCTCTCTCTCTCACACAGCACTCTCATCTAACGCCTCTTTTGTAAAAGAAGCTTTATGTCGTAATAACTTTTAGCTACGAAACTCTATCTATCTCTATCTCTCTCTCTCTCTCTATCTCTCTCTCTGAACGAGCTTGCCACGATGAAAATGATTTTTCGATTATTCGCAATCTCGAACCGAACGAGAGATCGATTATCCGTCATCTATATATATATATATATATATATAGAAAGACACACACAACTATGAATATCGAATATACTATAAAACGCGTATCTCTCTCGTCCCAAATGTACGCTTACTACGGTATAAATCGTCGACCGTGTCATCCAAGAATTATAATCACGGCAGGAGAGCATACATACGATCGACCGAGCGCACGTTATATGTGTGTGTGTGTGTGCGCGTGCGTGTGCGTGCGCGCGTGCGCGTGCGTGTGCGTATACGCTACATCGTTGCGAAAATGTCAAGAGCAGGTGTTCCGTTCCTGTGTAACGAACGATCGAGGAGAAGGCTTTTAATGGCTTGCGGTTTGCAGGGCTAATGGAAGAAAAATGAAAAAAAAAAAAAAAAGAAAAAAAAAAAAGAAAAACCGAAAGAAAACAAATAAAAAGAAATAAAAACAAAAATAAAGTCGCGCTTTCGATACTTTACCCGATTATGGTCGCACGATCGTCTCCGTTTTTTCAACGATAAAAAATAATTGATGATCCGATGAAATCCTTCGTGAAAAAATTTTTACCGTTGGTCGATTATTTTTTATACGCTTTGTCTGTTTCACCCCTCTCCCTTTTTCGTTCCCCTTTGGCCACCCTTGAGCCGAGTCGACCAGTGGAAAATACGGAAAAGAAAGAAATCGATGAGACCGCGTCAACAACGAGGGGAAGGTGATGGCTAACCTTCTTTCGCCAAAGAAAACCAAACCACCGCGAACGACCACCTTACGATTATTTCTTTCGAAGGTAATTTTCAATGGGCAAAAAAGGGGATGCAAAAATGGGAGGGGAGGGGGATAGTTTTGTCGGTAAACCGTGGTAACTCTAACTGGGCAACAACACACCTACTTGCGATCTAATGAATATAAATCGAGGCTCGCTCGCTCGGTTGCCGCCTTATATCACAAATACGATACCTACATAGAGAGAGAGAGAGAGAGAGAGAGAGAGAGAGAGAGAGAGAGAGAGAGAGACTGGTCGTCGTGATGGCATTCGGTTTATCGCGAACACGTTCACGCATACATAGAACGAATGCATTGCTGCAAGAAAGTACACGCTATAGCAACCTTGCCTGGAATGCACAAAGGACGATTCCCTACCTCCACACCCCGAGAGCTCGCTCGAATCTTGCCTCGCAACCTTTCTCTAAGCTCAGATTAAAGTCGGATAAATATTTGTCACGGTTCTTTTTTCCCCTCCCTTTTCTTTCGTCTTTCTTCTTTCTATTTTTTTTTTTTTTCGTTCCTTTTTGATTTCACCCTTTTTGTTTTATCTTTTTTCCGAGAAGGAAGAAAGAAAAGAGAGAGAAACGTGTTCGAGTATTTCACTTTAAATCGGAAAAAAGAATCTACACGATCGATCATAATCCTCTCTTTTTCCCCATTTCAAGGACGAACGAGGAAATATTCGATGCATCGTCGGGTCGACGAATATCTTTCTTTATTGTTTTTTTTTTTTTTTTATAATTTTTTTTTTTTTTCTTTTTTTATTCTTTTCCAAGAAACCCACCGCGCAATTTCCGTCGACAATTTAACCGATTTTGTCTATCGCTAAGCAAACGAGACAAGGTGACTATAACTGGATTGTTGCATAATATGACGAACAAAGAAGAGTACGAATCCTCTCTCTCTCTCTCTCTCTCTCTCTCTCTCTCTCTTTCTCGTCGATAATCGATCGATCGAGAGATCGACGTTTTGCGTATATCGTTAGGAATTTGCTATTCCATGTAATTAACGTTTAATTATTGTCACGCTCGCGACGTTATATCGTTATCACACTCGTTAGATTAGGACACATTAGGTTTTTCTTTTCTTCTTCTTTTTTTTTTTCTTTTCTCTTTTCTTTTCTCTACGACACATCCTCCTCTCTGTCGTACTTTTAATGCGCACACCGCGTATAATAGTTCCGTCAAACGTTTAAGGACATTGTTTGCCTTGAAACGTTGTTTTCATCGAACGACGACGAGGTACTTCCCGGGAATTGATCATCAAAGAAAGACACGGTCATACCGATTAATAGACTTGTCGAGTCATACGACAATTTACATGAATTACATGTAATACGTAAACATGTGCACGAACGCGCGCGCGTGCATGTATATAAATATGTATATATATATATATATATATATATATATATATATACATACACGCACTTACATAAAAAATAATATGTCGTACGCGCGTGGGTACAAGAAAGAAAAAAAAGAAAATGGAAAAAAAGAAGAGAAGAAACCCTAATCGAAAAATCGAATAAAATAGCTGATAGGAGCTTTGATCAATTGGATTGATGAAAATATTAAATAATACCAGTTTGCAATTCGTCTCCCGAGGCGTGGTCTCGCTTAAATATGGACTCGCGTTAACGACGTAGCTTTTGAAACAATAAAACAAAAAAAAAACAAAAACAAAAAGACGAAAGAAAAGGTAAAATAATCGACAACCCGCGCGTGCAATCTATGATGTAGGCGTATTCGTTTGTTCGTTCGTTCGTTCTGTACCGCTGTGTGTAAATACATAGTTACGTGCCCGATCGTAATGTATCACGATTATGCGAAGACATAGCGATCTTATGAGTTGCGCATGGCTCGTAGAGAAAACGTTCGGTAATAAGAGGAAAAAAAAAACGCAACTTTCACGAGAAACGCGCGATTAGTCAGCGCCGGCACTCGCGGTTCGTTCGACGGATCAATTATTATGATTTATTTCGTTCGTTTCTCTAAAATATATATATATATGTATACATATACATATATAAAAAAAATATATATATATATATATTTGTTTGCATATGCATGTTTATATACGTATACCCAAATGCATTGAGAAATCGCAAAAGAAATCGAAGAGGAACGACCACATCTAGGCATATATTGTTTTCTTTTTTTTTAATAAACGATATATACAATACCTATTCTCACGACTCTGGTGTCGTGGAGTTCGAAAAAAAAAAAGAATAAATAAATAAATAAACAAAAGAAGAAAAGAAAACGGCCGGACGTGATAAGCGAAATTGTAACGAGCCATGCGATAAACTACATTGTGCATGTGCGTTCGCATTTTTTTTATTTTTTCCTTTTTTTTGCTCTCCTTTTTCTTTTCTTTTTCTATTTTTCTTTCTTTTTTTTTTTCTTTCCATGCAAAAGAAGCCGCATTTTAACGAGGAAAACGAAGCCGTTCGATGACGAGCCTCGAGATTTTTCTATGCGTGTTACCGCATTTTTTGTCTGTTCTTTTTTCTTTTTGTTTCTTTTTCTTCTTTTTTATTATCGACTATACTCCACGTAGAAAAATATTGAACGGAATAATATAAATCGACGGATGAGAATTTAACGAGGGACAAAAATAAATAAAAAAAAAAAAAAAAATAATAATAATAACTAAATAAATAAATAAATAAATAAATCTTTGGACGCGTTAAAAGGAAAAATGAATTTCAACGTACGTACGTATACGTTCGTACGCATCGATAATCGTAACCAATCGAGTGGCAATCGATATAGTACGATACTTCGAGAAAATCTGATAGCGAAATGAAGATCGTTGATCGACGTAACGACGATAGTTATCGAGACTCTACGTTGCCGATACTCTCCGCTAATTTTTTGCCTTCGATCGCGAGCTTAGAATCTAAAACGTCGTTGATAACAAGACGGATCTCTACGTCGTTAAAAGTACGATGCTTAGAGAGAAATAGAGAGAGAGAGAGAGAGAGAGAAAGAGAGAGAACTCGTTTGCGAGGCGCCGAATGTCCCGGACGATTGGCCTACTGCATAACTGCAAATTCTAACTGTAAATCGTCGTGCTTATACCAAGTCGGCAAGTGGACGAGCGACTAATCGTATCGATCCGATATCTCTTACGTTTATTTTTTTCTTTTTTCTTTTTTTTCTTTTTTTTCTTTTTTCATGTATTCACGTATGTACGCGCGTGTACGAGAATCGAACGCGAGCTAGTTAAGCGAACGAGCTAGCGAACGCGTTTCAGGATTCACGGCAAACACGGTAAAAAAAAAAAAAAAAAAAAAAAAAACAAAAAAAGAAAGAATGTTTTCAATCCGTAAAATCCCAATGATCGTAAACCTCTTTCGGGGAAAAACCTACGACCCGTCGACGAAGATATTCGACGAGTTCAATGAAAATATATTTCCACGAGTGAACTCTTTTTCGTAGGGGAAAAAAAAAAGAAAAAAGAAAAAACAATTTCCCGAGCATTTTTAATTTCGACTGAAAATCGATTCCCGTTCTTTCAGCGATTTTCTTCTTTTCTCTCCATTCTTCTTTTCTCTCTCTCTCTCTCTCTCTCTCTCTCTCTCTCTTTCTCTTCTTTATCTTCTCTATTTTCCTCGTAAAATGAAATTACTGGCTAAGTGAACGATACTCTCTCTCTCTCTCTTTATCTCTTCTCGAATAAAAGAGGAGAATATAATCCTCTGCGATAAATTATTCGGGGTGATATGGGAGATGTAAACGAACTGGTATCCGGTTCCGAAATGATCTCTCTCTCTCTCTCACTCTCTCTCTCTCTCTCTCTCTCTCTCTCTCTCTCTCTCGAACGTACGTACGACAGGACGATCGATAGGAACGATAACTCGCCATCGAAAGGAATTCCGAGCGATTTTATTCGCGTCGCGAAAAGGTAGACCCCCTCCCTCTTCCTCCCTCTTCCCCTCTCTCTCTCTCTCTCTCTCTCTCTCTCTCTCTCTCCTAACAAACTGGATTTACTTCGCCCACGGTGTGCGAGAGTAGCCCGCACCCCCTGTCCCCTGCCCCTCAACCCTATAAAAGATATCGTGTCAAAATCCTGAGGCCAACGAACGCGTCTATCTCTCTCTCTCTCTCTCTCTCTGTTTTTCCTTCTTTTTTTTTCTTTTTCCCTTCCTCTCTCTTTCTTTTTTCTTCGTTACAATTCGCACCGAGATAAATTTAACGATATTCGTTGTATCGACGTAGGGACGAGCTATAACGAGATAAAAACTCTTACGTGTTTCTTTTGACAATCTTACACTTTCGCACTCTTCGATCCGAGGAAAGAACGTTAAATAAATAAAGCTAGGATAGAAGGGGAAGTTTCGAAAAGGGACACGTAAAAATAGAGAGAGAGAGGACGAACCGAACCGAAGGGATGAAACGTTCGAAACTTTCACTTTCCCCCCACCCCCAACGGTTCCATCCTTTCTTTTATCCAATTTTCTAAACTCGATTTTCGTCCATTCTCCTCCCTCCCTCCCTCCCCCGCGTATCTAACGAAGTATCCAACAAAGAAGAGACAACCACTCTAACAACGACGACGACGAAGCTAATATACGCCGAGAGTAGGGATCGTCCTAACGTATATACGACGACGATAACGATACGAAAATGTTCTCGTTCGAGAAATTGTGGTAACTCCTCTCGTTTTTCTTTTTTCTTTTTCTTTTTCTTTTTCTTTTTTCTTTTTTCTTCGAGAAAAATTAACGAGATCATCTCGTAAGAACGTCGAATCGACGGATTTGTCGGAAATATGTTGTACGTTAAAAGTTCTTCGGAAACCATTCGGAGATATAATTCGTCGAAGAACGTGCGTAAAAGAGAGGGATGGGAGGGTCAGGAGGGTCAGGAGGGTCAGGAGGGTCAGAGGGCAAGGGGAAAATCAAGGAAACCTTAGACTAGGTTTTCGTTCAATCGTACTTCCAAAAACTCTCTTTCTCTCTCTCTCTCTCTCTCTCTCTCTTTCCTTTCTCAATTCCGAGATAATTTCCTTTTAGTAAGCATAGAAAATTCTTTCGAAGCGAGCAAGTAACTACTGAACGTTGTACTACTACCTCTTAGAGCAAAGAGAGAGAGAGAATATGAGAGAGTGTGTGTGTGTGTGTGAGAGAGAGAGAGAGAGAGAGAGAGAGAAGTCGAAAAGTTTTCCTCGTCGGCGAACAAAACCATCCGGAACGAGTACACACGATATCTAATCCCCTTTCTCTGACTTACGTTCGCAAACGTCGACGTTATATGTGTAGATGTCGAAAAGAAAACTCGTTTTGACTCGATGAATTTTATTGCTTCTTAAGTGACAGAGAAAAAGAAAGAAAAAGAAAAAAAAGAAAAAGAAATTCGAATACTGCCAATGAATTCGTATTTACGAACGAACCGAAATTATCTATAGACACACGATTTTTCTGTTCTTTTCTTATTTTTTTTTTTTTTTCTTTTTTTTTTTTTTTTTTCGTTCGAACGAAATATCTCGACGACAATTCTCGCCTATTTCCTTTTCTTTTCTTTTTTCTTTTTTTCTTGTAAAAATGCAAATTTATTATATATATATATATATATATATATATATATATATATATATATATATATTTATATATATATATATATATACATATTGCTTTATAGTCTTGTCCATTTGGAATCGTTCGTACGAACGCCGTAATGGTCGGTGGTAACGTTTAAACGGAATAAATTTATGCGAAGTAATGCTTTTGGCGAGGCACGCGAGGTTTGGCATCTAAACGATTAGATATATTTAATAGAAGATTAGTAGAATTACGAGTTAAAAGGATGGATGGATGGATGGATGTCTTTATCGTGACCGGATTTGTCCATTCGTTTTTCCTTCGGAGAAACGTGCCAAAAGGATGTAAAAAAAAAATAAAAGAAAGGAAGAATAATACAATAGAAAGAAAGAAAAAGAAATCTATCTATATATATGTAGATATGAAATAAAAACCGCAAATATCTATTAAATCGCTCGGGATATTTTAAAATTGGAACGCATTCCAGAAATTGTGGTTGAAATTCTGAGAAGAGTCATCGACGATATAAGTCTACATGGATCCACACCTTCGTTCGAAAAAGAGAGAGAGAGAGAGAGAGAGAGAGAGAGAAAAAGGGAAGGAGAGAGACAGAGAGAGAGAGAGAGAGAGAGAAAGAGAGAGAAAGAGAGGGAGACGTTTCTTGGAAGAGCTCTATCTCCGGAAACAAATACATATGTGGTTATGCAGAATTCTTGGATTCGCGCTTGCATGTCGCTTTTCATTCGTACAAAAATTAGTCCGCCATATTCGGCTGCTTTCTAACTACGCAGTCGTTGGTTTGCCGCCGCTGCCCCGTTAGAAAATTATTTTCAGTGACTTAGTCAGTGTTGCATCTGTCGGAGAAACGATTCTTAGAAAATATTTATCATATCCCTCTCGGCTCCGAATCCTTCTTCTTCAACTAACTGGCTAAGCTGTAATTATATATATATACATACACACACACACACACACACACACACACACACACACATATATATAACGATGGAATGAAACCTATTAATCTTTTTCTATGTAACTCTTAGAAGATAGTTACATGCTTCTGTAAACTATCTCTCTCTTTATATATAAATATATATTCTCTTTCGGCGTATTATAATTTATCGTCAGTCATTATGTTCCAAAAAAAACAAAAAAAGAAGCAAAAAAAATAGAAAATATATAATAAGGCTTTTCCATCTGACGGCACAGATGCAAAAATATATTCCTACGTATGAGTCGAAGGCACACTTGGCGAAAAGAAAAAAAAAAAAGAAAAACACCTACGACAAGCACCCTCGGGGGGTGGGGGGTGGGGGGGGGGCACTTCTATATTTCGATCGAAATCGTCGAAATAGCGTCGGCAACGAAATACGTTTCACTTTATTTCGCGGAAACGAGAACGTCGGCTATCGCGTTGTTTGTCGTCCTGCCAAGAAAAAATCCAAAGACGTTTATTACAATTTACGTACCACCGAATATAAACCTATCCTCGTGGGATTTGGAACGATCAACTTATTTGACGTCGATTAGTTTCGATCTTAGTCAGAGATGCCAGAACAACCTGTGATTACGCGGCCGATCTACGGTCTCAACTTCGTGAAATATAAATCATTTTCACGCGTCGTTTCGCCGGCTATATTAGTTCCTAATTACCAATCAAGTAGTCGATGTCGTACGAGATTTGCGTCAATCGATGTGCATGTGTTTGCCGAGTCGATCGAAAAGAGAAAGAAAAAGAGAAAAAAAGAAAAACAAACAAACGCACACGCACGCGCACACGCACACGTACGAACGCACACGCAAACAGAGAGAGGTGACAGACGGACGGACGGACGGACGTATATAGTATAAAGGATAAAATGTATGATAAATAGTCGATTAAGTTTTGACGTCTATTTATCGATGATGGGAAACACGTCTTTGAAAAAATAATGTAATGGACGATGACGAGAATATGGCAAGTACGCGCAAGTAATTTGCAATTAGATAAACGTACGTGCATACATACGTACGTACGTATGTATGTATGTATAATACGTACGTACGCGGATAACTTCGTTAGATATTTGCGAGCGACGAGGACTACGACGACGACGACGACGACGCGGTATTTAGCAGGATTCACACTTTCTCGTAGATGACGTATCTTTTCCTGGAAAGGCAGCACACGTCGTCGTAGAGAACCGGCCGTTTCTGCACGGTGAGGTCATTAGAATCCGTTGCGAGCGAGATTTTCTTTTTATCCTTTTCCTACCAACCTGCAAGGAGAGGCTCCTCCGCTTGAATCCTCACGTGATTCACCGCCTAAGGATATATAGCGAGGAGCATCTTTTTCTCTCTCTCTCTCTCTCTCTCTCTCTCTCTTTCTATCGCGCTCCTTCGACTTTCAGCATCAACGTATCCTTATACGTATCCATCTGAAAATAGAAATACGACGATAGATTCGCGAACTCGGAGATTCCTGATTCATTTAATCGTTTCGCGAATGAACGAATACGAGAGGTGGGATAAAGGGGGGGGGGGGTAAGGGGCGAGGGATGATGACGACGATGATGATGATGGGACGATGATGAGTCGTCTTAGAGAGAGATTCCTTTGTCGATGAATAGAAATATATTAACGCCTATTACGACGTAAGTTATTCGAGAAAAACGTGTCGCGCGCAAATGCAATTGGAATAAATAAATAAATAAATAATAATAATGATGATGATGATGATGATGATGTTGATGTTGATGATGATGATGATGATGATGAAAAAAGAGAAAGAGAGAGAGACGAGGATTTCGTCATCGATAAGTGGTAAACATAATTTCGTAAGACACACTCTTATACCACCAAGTTTTTAATGAGACACGACGTAAACGAAATGACGTTAACGCTTTTAGCGATGATTCACCGTTCACAATATCGTAAGTATGGTGTTCCTGGTTAACGAGAAATTCCATCGATGATATTAGATTCCTCGCCTTTAACGCAGGACAATTTATCATCGATGACGCCTTTTCGTCTTGTTTGTTTGTTTGTTTGTTTTTTTTTTATACATAAACACACGCACACACTTTCCGCGATCATAATACGATCTTTTCCGATCGGAGCTGGTACGTAAAACGTCGCTAACGTCCTTAGAGAAAAAAAAAAAAAAAAAGAAAAAAAAAGAAAAAGAAAGGAAAGAAAAGAAGAAGATTCGACGCGCCATATTACTAAGTTCTCCTCGTCCTAAGAAACGAAAAATCCAGGATGATGGATATCGGATACCAGAGAATTTGTAAAAGGTGGATCGAATAACGGGGCCGATAGATACTAGGAAGAAGAGTATTTCCTGGAACGGATCTTCTAGCTTATTCGACTCCGGTGTGTGTGCTCGCTCCTTTTGCTCTTCCACTTTTATAATCCTTTGTACCGTACCGCCCATACCCATCCACCTACACCCCCACCTACACCCCCATCCACACCCCCGACCCCTCCTTAAGTACGATATTTGCGTACGATAAACGGAAGTAACTACTTAAACGTACTTAAGTTATTACGAGACACTTTGATCGTTCCGAGGTAATCACGAGATAGACCTACATATAAGTTTCAACGAAAGGACGATATCGCGAGAAACCAAGAACCGGGATTCTCTTTCTATACACAAACACATATATATATATATATATATTTATACAGAGTGTATTTAGCTAAAGTAGGTCGCAATATAAAAAAAAAAAAAATAAATAAATACATGCTCGTAGAGTCAATAATACCGATGACCTTAAAGAGGTTCGTAAAAGATGACCTAAAAAAAAAAAAAATGTTTTCTTCTTCATAACATATCTCTTTTCAAATCATTCGAAGTATGTCGTAAAAGTTTGTTGGATCGTAAAAAAAAAAAAGAAAATATTTTTGCGGGCCTCCTTTAGCTGAGACACCGTGTATACATATATATATATATATATACATATATATTTATCAAAATGGGAAAGAAGAAAAGAAAGAGGGATACAAAAATAAATAATAAATAAGTAGGAAAATCGACGACTACATAAATTGCTTGCATCCGACGATTGTACGTACGTACGTACGTACGTTCGTTCCCAAACGTTATAAACTGCAAAGGGAAAAAACGAAACAAAAAAAAAAGAGAGAGATAGATAGAGATAGAGATAGATAGAGAGAGGAAGAAAAAAGAAAAAGGAAAGAAAGGAAAGAAGCGAATAAAACACTTGGGAAATATTAATTAGATCGTTATTCTGAACAAATTGTTGTTGGCAATGAGAGAGAAAGAGATAGAGAGAGAGAGAGAGAGAGAAAGAAAGAGAGAATCTCTTGGGCAT
>OU427000.1:8567836-8575336 GCA_911387935.1 Dolichovespula saxonica | reverse complement strand
AACTACTACTACTCCGTCATTAAAATTTCTAATAATAATAATAATAATAATAATAATAATAATAATAATAATAATAATAATAATAATAATAATAATAATAATAATGATAATAATAATGATAATAATAATAATCACAGTCAAATGGCATATCCTCCTCCTTTGCATGCAAATATGTCGTCGTCGTACTTAAAAGCTACGAGAGCGATCAACGATCCGATCAACGTAAAACACAATGACATCGGAGGTGCAACGCTCCGATGACTTTTGTCGTGCCGGCGGCTTGGCTTTACGGCCATTGTGGATCGATGTAGATCGACGTAGATCGACTTAGATCGACGTAGATCGGCGTACATGGCTATCGGCTAAAATAGAAGAAGTCGGTCGTCGTGGCTCGTGATGACCTTCGCAAGATCTTTCCAAGAATTGGTCACATTCCACCGAGAGCTATGTCACTCGCGAGATCTATGACCACATTCGCGGGATCATTTCTCCGAATGAAATCGTTTCAACCGGGGGGAGGGGAGGGGGAGGGGAGGGGGAATCGTGTCAACGCGTTTTATTATAAAATCCAAACCACAGAGCTCCATTATTCATCGATCGATCGATCGATCGATATACCAAGAAAATAACTCATTATTACTTTCGAACAATCGTAATCGTTATTAATGCCTGGAATATTTACACACATACCGTAATGATATATCGAATGAACGATCGGGATTAATACAATGAATTTTTTCTTTTTTTTTTTTTCTTTTTTTTTTTTTCTTTCATAACGCACACCCGTTTTATTCGTTTTTCTTTCTCTCTTTCTTGTTTTTCTTTTTTTTATTTTTTTTTTTTCTTCTTCTTCTTTTAACCATCACACACTTTCTAATATTACACCACCATCGATATCGCCGCCAATTATTCTTTTAAGAGCCACGAGCGTAACAAACCATAGTGGATATATTCGTTTGTCCCGTGGTGCAATTAAATACACGGTTAATCCGGTCGAGGGTAGAGGTTTAATAATCCTATTAGCGTACGTCGAGAAAATAATCGATATCTGTCCAAAGTACCTCAGCGAAAGGTCAAAAGGTCGGTTGCGAAGAGTTCGAGTGCAATTTCTAGAGTTAACGAGGAGATTTTCTCTCTCTCTCTCTCTTTCTCTCTCTCTTTCTCTCTCTCTCTCTCTCTCTGTCTCTCTCTATCTCTCTCTATCTCTATCTCTATCTCGACTTTAGTCGATCCTCGAAGAATACGCGTACAAATATCTAATAAAGGAATTCTATGCATTTCAAACGAGACAACGAGTATAACGACGGGAGTGGGGGGAGGGGTGTAAAGTATGCCCGAGCGGCATTTAAATTTGCTTGTTTCTTCTATTTTTTTTTTTTCATTTTTCTTTGCAAGAAACATCAAACAAATTAATAGAAAACATCTACTAGGAAATTCGTTCGGAGAAAAATCGTGAGACATAATGGATCTTTTTCCTCGAAGAAATCTCGCTCGAACACGATCTATCGATCGATCGATCGATGACGCGTGTCAGTTTTTTTTGTTTTTTTTTTAAAACGCCGAGATTCGACGTATCCACCTCGTTCGATATTCTTAACGCGTAAGTCGAGCGATCGATTGAAGACTTCGGAGAAAAATAAAAAGTAATAGAGTAAGTAAAAAGTAATAAAGTAATAAAAAGTAAGAGAGAATCCGTATCCTTCGATCGAGAGCGAACGTTTCTAACTGAACGTTTTACTTCGTTCTACGTAAACCGACGTAAGTATTTACTTCTATCGAAAGCGTTCATTTCAAAGCGGGGTCAAAGTTTAAGCGAATTTCCTATATAAGGGAATTCGCGTGGCTCCGCGTTCTTTTTGCTCCCATTTAGATGTATTATTACGGTAAAAGCAACCGAATAGGTACCGAGTCGAGATACGAGGAAATAGGAATCGGAGTGAAAACGAAAGAAAGACAGAGAGAGAGAGAGAGAGAGAGAGAGAGAGAGAGAGAGAGAGAGGAGATTGGCAAAAGTTCGTTTTCACGCGAAACCGAGCGTTCTCGATGCGAAGCTGACGTGCAATAAGAATAAAAATAAAAATAAAAATAAAAAAGAAAATAAGAAAGAAAGAAAGAGAGAAAGAGAGAGAGAAAGAGGGAGAAAGACAGATAGCAAATCCCAAAAGTGGAAGCTACCGGTAACAACTCGTAGGGGAGAGGAGGTGAGGTGAGGGGAGGGGATCGAATCGTTGGAATACCAGCGGCGATCAATGGAATCCAAGCAAGGACGATCGGCCACGGAATTGAATCGGAAAAAATCCGCATTTCGCGAGTTCGCCGATAGGACGAAATAAAAAAAAAAAAAGAAAAATATACCGTGGAAGGATTCCGCAGGTATATATCGGGGCTTTCGGTAATTCATGAACGGCAAAATCGTGCGATCGCCCTTTTCTCGTCCTTTCCACGAAACGGACGTTTTTCTTCGGCACTCGCGAAATTCGTGAAGAAGAAGGGATCGACTTTCTTAAAGATAAAGAGAAAGATAGAAAGAGAAAGAGAATAAGGTTTTCTCCCTCGTAAGCTTTGTCTCGAGAGAAAGAGAGGGTTCATCTTCTTCTTCTTCTTCTTCTCCTTCTCCTTCTTCTTCTACTTCCCTCCTCCTCCTCCTCCTCCTCCTCCTCCTCCCTCCCTCCTCCCTCCTGGTGGGTGTTCCTAAGCGAGAAAAAAAGGTGTTTCTGCTGTGTCGGCGAGTAGTGGTAATACTTACCGGACCTTCTCTACCTGCAGAAATGTAATAGCCGAATAAAAAGGGTTCTAAGGATGGATACTTGTCCCCAATGATGTTCGCCGTCTTCTGCTTTAGTCCTGGAGAAATACAAGACGCCAAGGGAATCTTTTAATCTGATCGAAAAAAGACAAAGGAAAACAAAATATATAAATATATAAAATATAAATATATAATTTGTTACACATATATATATATATATATATATATATATATATATATATATATATAACAAAAATTGAAAAGAAAAACATTTATTCGTCATTTCATATTTAATCGAATGATTCGATCGATCGATCAGGTGGTATATATACGTATATGTATGCGTACGTGCGTGCGTGCGTGTGTGTGTGTGTGCGACAATAGAATATTTAAAGGACGTCGATAAATTTCTTTCGTCTGTAAAATCTCGAAATGTTTCTCGGTAGAAACTAAAAGAGAAAGAGAGAGAGAGAGAGAGAGAGAGAAAGCGAGAGAGAGAGAGAGAGAGAGAGAAAGCGAGAGAGAGAGAGAGAGAGAGAGAGAAATAGAGGGCTTTGTCCTTCCGCAAAATCAGGATGCACGACGTGCGCGAGATACGCGCGTGAAACGTGTCCGTGGATCTATCAAGCAAAAGGGAAAAAGAGTGATGTAGCAAGCAAGAGAGATAGATAGATATAGAAAGAGGGGGAGAGAGAGAGAGAGAGAGAGAGAGTTGAAACTTCAAACGACACGTTTCGACGACGACACGCTGCTATATCTCCCTCTTTTAAAATGCCTCTTTGTACCCCGGCGTGTATCGCGAACAAAACAGCGCATCGGTAGTAAGAGTTTTGCAAAGAGAAATATAAAGATGAAAAAAGAGAGAGAGAAAGAGAGAGACGGAGAAAACAAAAGGGTGAAGAAAAAGGACGACTAGCGTACGAAAGAGGTGGACGGAGAGAGAGAGAGAGAGAGAGAGAGAGAGAGACAGAAAAAAAAGAGAGAAAGAGAGAGAGAGAGAGATCGGTTCCATTCAAACGGACTGGCTGCTACGATTTCCAATCGTCGACTGCTTCCTCGAAACGAGGGCCCCTTTGGCTATCCCGTCAACGAGACGAGAATCAGAGAGAGAGAGAGAGAGAGAGAGAGAGAGAGATAGAGAGTGAGAGAGAGAGAGAGAGAGAAATATATAGGATAGCACTTTGGAATACTGGCTTTCCTGTCGCTCCATTCAAGCGTTCTTGCAACGGTGGGCATCGCTTGGCTGTCGCATCCAAGAAGCTCCTTGATATTCCAGCGGTGCAACGAGAATGCCCGGCTTCTACCATACGCGGCGATAATACCGGCTGTTCCAAATGGGGTGCCGTTCGTGTCCTCGGCTCTCTCTCTCTCTATCTCTCTCTCTATCTCTCTCTCAGAAGAAGAAGAAGAAGAGTAAGTATGAGGTGGTAGAAGAGGGTGGGAGAAGAGGGCGCGTGGTGGCGGCGTGCTGGCGGCGACGACGACGGCGAACCAGTCGATGGGTGGGGTGAGATTTGGTGCGGTGGGGATTCAGGAGGGGTAGGGAGGGGTGGTGAGGGGAGAGACACGAGAAAGACCCACCGCACCCGCTATGCTGCTCCTTCTGCCGTTGATGCTGGTTCTGGTTCTGGTGGTGGTGGTGGTGGTGGTGCTGGTGCTGAGCATCCTTCCTCACCTTACGACTTACGTGGACATAAAAGGCAACTCCGTTTGCGGAGGACCTCTTCTTCTTCTTCTTCCTCTTCTTATTATTCTTCTTCTTCTTATTCTTATTCTTCCTCTCTGACACATTGACACACCACCACCATTCGATCCCTTACGTGGTGCCGTCTCTTACCTTCCCCTCTTTCTCTACCTCTTCTACCTCTACCTCTACCTCCTCCTCTACCTCCTCCTCCTCCTCCTCCTCCTCCTGCAGTTCCTTCTCTTCCTTCCTTTTTCTTTTGTCATTTACACGTTCCTCCGGTCTTACATCCTTCCCGATCAATTTCTTCCTTCCATCGAACCAAATGGTGTCCCTTCCTCGAACCCTTCTATCTTCTCTCGCATTCGTTGACAGATGTTACGAATAATATCGATGACAAACAAATCGAATAATCCAAGTACGTAAGTACGTACGTACGTACGTTGCAAGGTACACATCCAATAAATATTTTTCATCGTTGCATAGTCCCGTTTTCTTAATAAATATCGTCGAAGGATCGTTACGATATCCGTATCCGATCGTTATAATACTATTATAACTTAGTTATAATACTATTTATCCGTCTCTGTTTTACTTCTCGGATACTTTGGCCTCTGGTAAAACACACACGCGAGAGGATTAAGCGATTGCTCGTGCGAGAAAGAAAAATATACAAAAGTCAAAGTCGTTAGAGAAAGATGGATAGATAGATAGAGATAGATAGAGAGAGAAAGAGAGAGAGAAAGAGAGAGAGAGAGAGAGAGAGTTAAGTCATCATCCGTCTCTCGTAATTCAGAGCGAACTGGATCTTCTTATCCTGATAGTTGGATGATAGCAAGAGATGTGTCTTCTCGCGTACACACACACACACACACACATATATATATATATATATATACACGCGAGCGTGCAACTATCTCGTACGTATGTATACGCACACATATAAACGTGAGAGGGAATAAAGGCGTGCGGCGAAAGGAGAGGTCGACTACTTTTCATCGTACCGAAGACTAAAACCCGCACACGGAGAAGCTGCTGCCCTTGCTTGCTTGCTTGCTTGCTTGCTTGCTCGCTTGCTCGCGGAGTTGCACATGCAAAACGGCATTAATCACGTATATACACATATACGATTTAACATACGATCATATATACACATATACGAGATTTATCTACAATCTCTATACATAGTATAGGTATACAAAACTATACACACACACACATAAATATATGTATATACATACATACGTGGAAAGTCCTAGCTAGACGTAGGATACGAGAGTAGTATATTTCCTGGACATGGAATAATTCTCTAACCTGCAACGTTCAGGAAGCTTCTGGTCGAACATGCAGACGAGTTGTTCGACGATTAGATCGAGCGAAGAAGAAGAAGAAGAAGAAGAAAGAAAGAGAGAGAAAGAGAAAGAGAAAGGACGAACGGGGAGAAAGAAGAAGGGAAAGATAGGGTAAAAGGAATAAGAGAAAAGTAGTGAGGCCGACAGGTGAGGCAAAGTGAGACGACGACTACGACGACGACGAGGTTGGGGCCAGTCTACGAGTTCCGACCGCTAACGAGTAAAAAGCATGAATGGACGGACGGGACGGCAGAACGGCGCCGTACATTATCTTGCCTCCTTGTCTCTTTATTATTATTCTCCCGGTTCCCCTACCCATTCCCCCAAACCCCTTTTATCCTCCCCTCCCCCTCGCCCTTCTTCTTTTTCTTCCGTCGTTTCTCTTCTTCCCTCTATAATATCGCATCTTCCCTCCCACCGACTTAGTTCTCTGCCTGTGCGACCCACCCTGTTCCTTCTTCCTCCTTCTCTCTCTCCTTCTCCCTCCACCTTTTCTCTCTCTCTCTCTCTCTCTCTCTCTCTCTCTCTCTCTCTCTCTCTTTCTCTTGCTCGCTCGCTCTCTACCTAACTCGATCTTCCAGCAAATTCTCTCTCTCTCTCTCTCTATCTCTCGCTCTCTCTCTTTCTATCCTATCTTTACTCACTCAACCAGCAGCATTGTTCGACCCATACAAGAACGATTCACAATGCAAAGTGGTAGAACTTGCTCTGGTAGAATCCGAGGCCTATGATTCGTCAGACGCATCAACCGCTTCGAGCGATTATTAGTCGGTGACAAACGCCGTGTGTCTCATCCGAGAGAGAGAGAGAGAGAGAGAGAGAGAGAGAGAGAGAGATGGTGTCTCCTATGCCTTCCTACTCGTATGACTCGATATATCTCTTATATATGTATATGTATATGTATATGTATATGTATATGTATATGTATATGTAGATGTAGATGTAGATGTAGATGTAGATGTAGATGTAGATGTATATGTATATGTATATGTATATGTATATGTATATGTATATGTATATGTATATGTATATGTATATGTATATGTATGTATATGTATATATGTATATACGTACGTATATGCACAACCGACTGAGAACATGACGTACCTACAGTTCCCTTCACGAACGATAGATAAGAAACGCGAATGGTTCGCTCACAAATGTAATATTATATTCTAATGAATTCGCTCCGGCGATTCCTACCGATCTATCGCGATCTATCGCGATCTAACGCGATCGCGTGCACGAGTTACTGTTAACTGGCACGTAATCGTTCGAGGAAAGAAAAAGAAAAAGAAAAAAAAAAAATACAAACGGCCTTTCGAAAGAGTCAGATTACATTGCGATCGTGATAGTTCATAAATAAAAACCCCTTTTATTGTCTCGACTATTGTTTTTACGTAACCGTGCCAAACGATAATACAGGTTTCGTTGCACTTCGTATTCAAAGCCGTTGATCGAATTATTCATCGACGATTCGTCCTTTTTTTTTTTCTTTTTTTTGGGGGGGGGGAGGGAAGATTGTATTCTTTCTTTTTCGTTTGGGTCTTTCTTTTCCCTATCCCCCGCGCAATAGTTTTTGTACCATAAATCTACGCGTTATAGGGGACACCCTGAGACACCCTGTATAAGCGAAAACTCGAAAATCAATGCACACGTACCAACACAAGACAACGTTCGTTCGAAAAGAGTAAAAGTACATAAACGAGAAGCGACTC
>OU427000.1:8555547-8560547 GCA_911387935.1 Dolichovespula saxonica | reverse complement strand
CTTAATATACTAATTATACTCTGTTATCGGTCGATAAACGTATGGATGGAATCCTCGGTTCGATTAAATATCGTAGCCGTAATGTAATTGGCGTGTCTTCGATAGGCCGTGACGATGCAATTATTCCTCGTCGAGAACACGCACGCAAATGCGTATGTGTCGTTGGGTGGACGACGATTCGATTCGATTCGATTCGATTCGATTCGATTCGATCGGTGGTGATGGTGGTGATCGGCGGTGTTCAACAGCAGCATCTCGAGCCTGCCTTTCTCGCGAGCTCGCACGTGTCTCCTCTCTCCGTCAAAGTTCTCCTCGGTGTTTATCGCATTTAAAAAAAAAAAAAACGGAAACTATAAAATTAAAAAAAAAAAAAAATCTATAAAATCGACCAAAGCTTCTTCGATTATTCCTTTCGCGTCGTAGTCGTAGTCGTAGTAGTCGTCGTCTCGTACGACCTCTTCTTCGTAACCGAAATAAACGCACGCATATCTTATGTGCGCATCTCTGCATCTCCAATCTTACGGGAAGAAGAACGTTGACAAACACTTTGAAAAAAAAAATTTATATATATAAATACGAAATAGGGGGAGATACGAATTATTCGCTTTTCTCGAAAGGAATTAGAAAGTTTAACGTACGTATCGTACAAGGAAAGACCAAACGCGCAATAACCGAGTCGATTTAAAAAGCAAATATTATTGACGACGACGACGACGGCAAGAGAAAGAGAGAAAGAGAAATAGACAGATAGATAGAAAGAAATAAAAAAGGAAAGAAAGAAAGAAAGAAAGAAAGAAAGAATAACGATGGGTAATATTAAAGTTCGCAAATAGGTAATTCCCCTCGTTCGAAAGACGTAATAGTGAACGATTATACGTTAAAATATATAAGAATAATCCAATGATGCGAACGAACTTGGCACGCTTTAATTGAACGTTTACGTACATACATACATATATATATATATATATATATATATATATATATATATATATACATACATATATTAGTTCCAAATGACGCGTATCGGGATGACTAGATGACACGACGAACGATCTGCCGCTCGCTGCACATGCTCGAGGAGATGGGAGAGAGTGGGGGGGAAAAAAAAAGAAAAAGAAAAAAAAAAAGAAAGAAAAAAGAAACAGAAGAACCAAAGGATAATGATCGAAAAATGATGATGCATATTACGAACGGCGGACGGTAATCGACCGAACGGAAATCCTAACTATCTGTGATACGATCTATGACGTTTTATGTTTTATACGTAGAAGACGTACAAGAGGGAGAGGGGGAGAGGGGGAGAGGGGAGTGGGGGAACACACGTACGTATGTACGATGTGGTGAAAAGCAGGACTTTCGTGCGTGCGTCTATCCAACCAAGTAAGCGTATATACACTTACACTTACTTAACGTACACCCATATATAATAACGTTATACATACATACATACATACATATATATATATATATATATATATATATATATATATATAGCTTGTATCGAGAGATGTAGGTAGTAAATAAATGCATAACGTACCTATACATAAATACATAGATATACCTACCTACGTGTGTCACGTCGAATGCAATGAAATATCCGTTCGAAGGCGAAGCAAAGAACACGTTTCGTTTCTTGGTCGAAAGTCCGATGGTGCGCACGAGCACGCACACACACGTACACACGTACACACGTACGGAAAAAGAGAAAGAGAAAGAGAGAGAGAGAGGGAGAGGGAGAAAGAAAGAGACCAAGGAATTCCCTGTAAAAGCTGTACACGAGCAGCCAACAGGTGCTCGTTCCTCGTGGCACGCGGTTACACGATAGGAACCTTTTCTCTCTCTCTCTCTCTCTCTCTCTCTCTCTCTCTCTCTCTCTCTCTCTCTCTCTCTCACTCTACTACGTACCTGCTTGCAACGTGTTGCCTCCTTGTGCATCTCCTCTGCCGAGAGACTTGGCCCTTCTTACACCTTTCCTCGAATTTGTTGTCGACAGTGTCGAAGCGGGGTTACGATCATTGGCCTCTTTACCAACGAGTTTCGACGTTTCTCTATCTTTATCTATTTCCTTCCCCCCCCCCCCCCCCCCTCTCTCTTTCTCTATCTATCTTACTCTTACTCCTCCTCCTCCTCCTCCTCCTTCTCCTCCAACTACACTATTCCTTTTTACGTAAGCAAATGGAGAAAAGAAAATTTCTCTGTTTCTATCGCAACTAAGCCAGTCGGGAGTCTCTCTCGTGGCGTCGAATTCCAAGCTTTTACAGTTTTAATAAAAGCATTCCGAGAAAGCTACGTAGGAATTACGTTTCCTTCGACTTTCCTCGAGTTCTCTCAGGGACCTCGGCTACGTCGTGCACAGCTGTTGTCATGGGTCCCGTGATACTACGAGGACGACGAAGACGAAGAGGACGAGACTATCGATCTTCCAGATCTCTTCCTTCCTTTCTTCCATCCATCCATCCATCCATCCTTCCTTTCATCTCTTTCCAATCCTAATAATAATGAAACAAAACGAAAAGTTAATCGTTTCGATCGATAATCACGATTAGAATACATTATAAATTCAATGTCATCGAAGCGATATTCTGTCCTTACGACTCGAACGCTCGTCAAAGACTGAGGCGTGTCGTTGTCGTCGTTGTCGTCGAAGTCGAGAGAAAAGTTTACAAACAAAACTCGTCTAACGTAAGTAGAAGAAGAAGAAGAAGAAGAAGAAAAAGAATATAATTAAAGTTGTTTTGGATTAAACTCGTACGACGGGTTGACCTTTCGGGATGTGTTTATTAAAATTCGTACGCGATCACGATAGAGAGAAAGAGAAAGAGAGAGAGAGAGAGAAACAGTTGGCATCCACCGTGTAATAATTACGTAGGTAGATATATATATATATATATATATATATATATATATATATACGTACATACATACATACGTATTACGTAATATAGGTAATATTACGTGGCAGTGATTACAGAGATGTAGAGGAGGAGAAGGAGAAGGAGGAGGAGGAGGAGGAGGAGGAGGAGGAGGAGGAGGAGGAAGAAAACATTTTGTCACGCAAAGAGAGAAGAGGTACACGACGTAGTTGTTATTGTTTTAGGGAAATTTTTATAGGACGAAAATTTCGTCGGTCGATCGAGTATCAATTTTTTTTTATTTTTTATTTTTTATTGGACGCATAACGCACGGGAGTGGGAGAGAGAGAGGGGTAGGAGAGGGATGGAATCGTATCGTAAGCTAGCTTAAGTCTTTTTTATTTTATTTATTTTTTTTTTTTTTTATTCGAAAAGTTTAAAAACGACGAGACGTAGAAGAGGATATCGGTTATAACGTACGGTCTATAGTTATATATAAAGATATATATATATATATATATATATTTCTCTTAGATACCGAAATCGCAATAGTGACTCAGTTTTTATCAGATTTCTACATCGTTCCCGTACTTACTAACTTACTTACTTACTTACTTACTTACTTACTTACTTACTTACGAACGAACGAACGAACGAACGTCGCTAGCCACGGCTTTGTACGATCTACTCCGGCGTACCGAGTACGCGAGTATTGCGAAACTTTTCGCGTTAAATAACACCGAGAAGTCATCGTCGTCGTCGTCGTCGTCGTCGTCGTCGTTTGACGTCGTAACAAAGATTTTGCTCGACGATAAAGTCGAGCATAGTAGAAGCGCGGAATTAGTATCGGAAGAGTTTATCGGGAACTATGCCTCTCCTCCTCATCCTCCTCATCCTCCTCGTCATAATCCTCCTCCTCTTCTCTTCTCTTCTCTTCACTCCGAGATCGTACGATCTCTTAACGCGCTTCGAAATAACGCGATAGCTGAGGAAAGGAAAGGAAAGGGGAAAAAAAAGGAAGAGAAAAAATCGCGTCGAACTTTCGAAAATGGAAAAAGAGAGATAGAGATAGAGAGAGAGAGAGAGAGAGAGAAAAGAAAAAAGAAGGAGTGGAGGTAGAAGCAGAAATAGAGGTAGAAGTAGAAGAAGTAGAAGTAGAAGAAGAAGAGGAGGAAGAAGGTTGGTATAGTTAATGCAATGACCGCGAATTTAAATTCCTCGCTTTCTACGTGACTTTGTTGTTCGAAAAGACAAAAAGAAATATATACAATATGCATTATTGATAGCGTTAGCACGCGCGCACGCGCGCGCACACAATCTCTCTCTCTCTCTCTCTCTCTCTCTCTCTCTCTCTTGCTCGCTTTTTCCGTGTGTGTCGAACCGACCCGAAGCGGTGACGTGTCTCGCTTCGAGAGAGATACAGGAGCGTTCGACGACACGGCGCCGTGCAAATCCGTCTGTCTATATATGTAACCAAGAGATAGGCGGTAAAGGACGCGAGAAGTGCCGAGATACGGATAAGGACGGAGTCAGAACGAGCTTTGGAGCGGGGAAAAATGAGGAGGAGGAGGAGGAGGAGGAGGAGGAGGAGGAGGAGGAGGATAAGGAGAGACTCCTACCGATCCAAAAGTACGAGATATATATATATATATATATATATATATATATATAGAGAGAGAGAGAAAGAAAGAGAGAGAGAGAGAGAGAGTGAGAGAGAGAGAGAGAGCGAGAGAGGGAGGGGAAGGAAGTGGGGTAGGGGAAACCGTAGCGGAGAATAGTACGAGATACGGAGCACGGTGATGTTGAGAAGCCGCGTGCCGAGGGGGTCGGGGTTCGGGGTTAGGGTGGAGTGGGGTGGATCGGGTTGGGAGTTGGGAGGGAGGAGGAGGAGGAGGAGGGAAGCAGGCGGAAGGCCTCGTTGATCGTCAGAGCGGCGGGACAGGGCCGTATAAACCGAGTGCATAAGCGAGAGATCTTTCCTCGATACGCTCGATACGCTCGAACGTACTTCCGAACGTTGCGTACGTTCGAGCGTTCGACGTTCTCGCCGAATATCGTTTCGTCTTAATTCGATCGATGAACGCGAGGATTCGATCGACGACGAATCCGATCGTGGGAGAGAAAATGATTCGGAGGAACTCGACG
>OU427000.1:8523047-8550547 GCA_911387935.1 Dolichovespula saxonica | reverse complement strand
CGCTGGTGCCGTTCCGTTCTCGGCGGTCGTCGACGCTCGAAGCGAGAAAACCGGTACGCGTGAACGGCTCCTCTCTCGCTCGGTGGTTTCGTTGCTCAGTGGAAGCGGGCCGGCGGAAGCGCGCGGATCGACTGTCGTGCCAGCTCTCCTTCTATTCTAAAGTAGGTTTATAACAGACAGTGAGAGAGAGAGAGAGAGAGAGAGAGAGGAGAAAGATAAATATATATATAAATGATAGAGATAGAGAAAAGATTATTCGAAATCGATCATAAGTTTAACCGAGAGTGCGATATATATATATATATATATATATATATATATATATATATATATATATATATCGAATAACAAAAAAAGGAAAAGTGTGAGGAAATCGATGAGATCGTCGTCGTCGTTCGATCGATGAATCTAGCAGGAACGTACGACGGACGTCGAACGTCTCGCGCGAGGACGAGAGTGGGAGGAGGTGGTGTCGAGGGAGAAGCTGGAGGTGGAGGAACACGTGAGACGGCGCGATCCAGGAGGAGGTGGTGGACGTCGTCGTTGTCGTTGTCGTCGTTGTTGTTGTTGTTGTTGTTATCATCATCGTCGTCGTCGTCGTCATCCTCATCATCGTCGTCGTCATCATCCTCGTCATCGTCATCGTCATTATCATTATTATTATTATTATTATTATTATTATTATTATCGTACACACCTATCATCGAAAGGATGCCTCTCTCCTTTTATTGGATAACGCGGGAGAAGAGGACGACGACGAATCGTGACGCGTGATCCTCTACCACGGGATACATAGAAGATAAATAATAGTGATAAAGATAGAGAGAAGGAAAACGTAAGAGGAGGAACAAGAAGAGCAAGAAGAAGAAGAAGAAGTAGTAGAAGAAGGAGGAGAAGAAGAAGAAGAAGAGGAAGAAGAAGAAGGGTCGCAGACGGTTTGCGTAGACGGGTGCGTACAGTGTGTGGCAAGTACGTCTCGCGCGATTAGGCGCCGATGACGTCAAGCAGTAACACCAGTAGCATTAGTAGTAGTAGTAGTAGTAGTAGTAGTAGTTGCTATAGCATTAGCAGCAGCAGCAGCAGCAGCAACAGCAGCAGCAGTAGCTCTTAAAAAGAGAGAGAGAAGAAGAGAATTCGCGTTGCCGCTCTTCGACTTCGTTGTTGCTGCTGCTGCTGGTCTTACACTGCCGCTCGTGCAGCTTCTTGTTGGTCTTGTTCGTCGTTCTGCTGCTGCTGCTGTTGCTGCTGCTGCTACTGCTGTTCTGTTAGTAGTAGTAGTAGTAGTAGTGGTAGTGGTAGTGTAGTAGTAGTAGTAGTAGTAGTAAAGCAGAGTGGTGGGTAGTAGTGAAGCGCTGGTGGCATCTCGAGCTGTCAGCGGCACGCAGTGTGTGTTCGTGTGTCAACGTTGAAAGCATAAGAGAGAGAGAGAGAGTGAGAGAGAGAGAGAGAGAGAGAGAGAGAGAGAGAGAGAGAGAGAGAGTTCTGTGATAACGCAACGTGGTACGAGAGTGCGAGAAAGAGAAAGATAGAAGAAGGAGATTCCCTCGAAAGTGTTGCTGTTCTCCTCGCTACGTCGTCGATCCTCCTCCTCCTCCTCCTCCTCCTCCTCCTCCTCCTTACTTCTCCTATCCCCTCTTCTTTCCCTCCCCCTCCCTCCCTCCTTCTCTCGATCCCTCCCTCGATCCCTCCCTCCTCTTTCTCCGCCACCTCCTTCTCGCCTTCGACGTCGTCGTAGTCGTCGTCGTCGTCGTAGTCGTCGTCGTCGTCGCTCGTCGTCCGATTACATTTTCTACGTGTGCGCGTCCGCGGGCAATGACTAACCGCGCAGCGGTTAAGTGTGTTAGTAGGAGATATCGTCGACGGACCCGTTTCTGCGTTGGTGTTGCCGCCGTCTACGTCAGCGCCGGTCGGACGGGATTTGCATAGCAAACAGATCGACGCGCTCGTAAGTGGATAACGAGAAGGAAGGGAGACATAGTAGGTACATACATACATACGTACAGCATACATACATATATACATACATACAGCATACATACATATATATATATATTTATATATATATATATATATGTATATGAAAGAAGGAAAGAAAGAGAGAGAGAGAGAGAGAGAGAGATAGATAGATCGATCTTTTGCGTGAGTGCGTGAGTGTATGTGTCAAGAGTTACAAAGAGAAAGAGATATGGAGAGAGAGAGAGAGAGAGAGAGAGAGAGAGAGAGAGAGAGAGCTTGTCGTCCATCGCGCCTCAACACGTAGAAAATCGAGAATGCGCGGCCGCTTGCGTTGGTGCGACGAGGGTCCGAGGAGTGCACGTCGCTTAAAATAGAAAGAGTGACTTCTGCTCGAGTGCGCGCCGAGAGAGACGACGATGAGAGGAAAGGAGAGGAGAGGAGAGAGGAGAAGAGAAGAGAAGAGAGGAACGAGGAGAAGAGGAAGAGCGCCGCTCGTTGTCGTCTTCGTAGTAGTCTTCTTTTCGTCGTCTTCTTCTTCTTCTTCTTCTTCTTCTTCTTCGTCTTCTTCTTTAACCCCTCTTCAGACCTCCAGGCGGCCGCGACTCGAATAAAATCGTGCGCCCCGTACTACTCTCCGTGAGATATGTTCTGGTCGTATATCCGGGAGTCCTCCACCTCCTCCTCCTCCTCCTCCATGCGCTCCCTCTCTTCGACGTGACCCAGCAGCGAGAAAGACGCTAGATAGAAAGAGAGAAAGAGAAAGAGAGAGAGAGACATGTAAAGCTTTTGCACGAGCGTGATGCACGAGGGGGTGGTGGTGGGTGGTCGTTGTCGTTGGAGCATCTCGCGCGCGCGCGAGATGCACGAGGCATCATCGACGAGAAGGACGGTTCGGGTTTAGCGGCGTAGGAGGAAGGCGCTCTTCTTTTTTCCTTTTCATTTCCTTCTTTTTTGTTTTTGTTTTGTTTCGTTTTGTTTTGTTTCGTTTCGTTTCGTTTCGTTTTTTCTCTCCTCTCCTCTTTTCTTTTCATTTCTTTTCTTTTCGTTGTTATCCGATGTGTTGCCCTGCGGAAACGCACCGTCTACTATTGCCTCCTCCCTCTCAACCCTCTTTGCGATAAACGACTATCTCTCTCTCTCTCTCTCTCTCTCTCTCTCTCTCTCTCTCTCTCTCTCTCTCTCTCTCTCTCTCTTACGACTAGATCGTAACTCGCGTTCGTTCAGTTCGCGTTCCTACGGATGCTGCGAAAGAGAAAGAGAAAGAGAGAGAGAGAGAGAGAGGAGAGGAGAGGACCGAGGGCCGAGCCATTCCGATGGAGTAACAAGTGAGCGGCGAAGCGGCGTTGCCATGACGACAGGTGAACCACGAGCCCTCCTCCTCCTCCTCCTCCTCTTCATCCTCAACCTCCTCCTCCTCCTCCTCCTCCCGACCACCGAGCGCCGAGAAAGACTCTCCTCCTTCTCCTCCTCCTCCTCCTCCTCCTCCTCTTTCTTCTCTTCTACTCGAAGAGCTTACAATCTCTCTTTCTCTCTCTCTCTCTCTCGCTCGCTCTCTCGAGCCGATGCGACCCGAACGAACGCCTTTTAGCATGCTTACCGCGTAGGCCGCACGATATTCCAAGTACACTCGGCTATTTTCATGCAACGCCACGAGAAAGACACCTCCTCCCCGTATTCTGGCGGACTACTAGTGGAGGAGGATATATATCTTCGTATCTCTCCGACGCAGGAAAAATCGTTTTCTCGAAAATTTCCCTCGTACTATCTCGATCACGATCACGATCTCGATCTCGATCACGATTTCGATTTCGATTTCGATTTCGATTTCGATTACGAATTCGATGTTCCCTTCCCGTTCCCTCTCGCTGGGCTATTATCTCGCCTCTATTAGAATTCCGTCGTTCGTCGATTTTACCCTCGCCTGTTTCGCCACGATCGATGTCAATAATCGGAACGAGGTCGTCGATCGATCGATCGATCGATCGATCGACTCTCCTCAACCCTCGCAACACCCGAACCCACCCCATTCGCTCTAACCGCCCGTTCGCCCACTCCGAACGAACCGCTCGAATATCGCGAACTATTCTCGCGCCCCGTCCACTCGCGGCATACAACATATACGGCATATTAATTAAAAGTTCTCACGCGATACGAATCTCTCGTAGTTCGTGTTTTCCGTAGAAGTCTCTCTCTCTCTCTCTCTCTCTCTCTCTCTCTCTCTCTCTCTCTCTCTCTCTCTCTCTCTCTCTCTCTCTCCTCTTTTTCTCGGTCTAGGGAGAGTCATAAAAAAAATAAAAAAATACAATAAAAAAAAAATGGAGAAGGAAGTTCGATAAGGATAACGAGTCTAACTACGCGAAAACGTTAGATAGAAGTTAGAGCGATGAGAACCTTCGAGGAATACAGAGTCTCTCTCTCTCTCTCTCTCTCTCTCTCTCTCTCTCTCTCTCTTTCGTTGTCGCGCGTGGGCTAACAAGAATCCATGCTTGCGAGCACGGAATTCCTCGGCTCGTTTTTTTTTTTTCTTCTTCTCACCCGATCTAACGTAGGAATTCAATTAATTTGTCCGCGAGTAGTTATCCGCGACGCTTTTATGCGGGGGAATCGATCGAATTCATTGCTCGCTTCAACTATTACAGACTTTTCGCGAAACTGTACGTTCGTTCGTTCGTACTATCACAAGAAAGTAGCTATCTCTAAGTGAATCGTAAGAGGCATTAGAGTTTTCTTAGTTCGTTGTAACACTCGTGTCCAGGAACTAACCGCGCTCTTCTGCGATCTCTCGGTAAGATCTAACGCACGATGATCTCTCTCTCTCTCTCTCTCTCTCTCTTTCTCGCTTAAATAATATTATGTAATACTCGCGAGCGTTGAGCGTTGAATGTTGAGTCAAAACACAAACGATAAGTTCGAGAAAGTGTATAATACGTTTTATCGAGTATATTTCCCTCGAGTCGATCCTAATCTACAATTTTCTCTTGGTCGATTCGTGACATTACTAAAAAAAAAAAAAGAAAAAAAATATATACACAAACACACACGTACACCGCACGCGCGACGAAACGCAAACGGAGAAGTAGCAGCAGTGGAAAACTTTCGGAGAGTTAAGCGGGAGTGAAATTCGCTGGTCGGATGAATCGTACAATTTGTTCAACCGTAAGACATTATATCAAAGTTCTCTTATCGAGATGACTCGGATTTGTCGAAAAAGAGAGAGAAAGATAAAGAGAGAGTGAGAGAGAGAGAGAGAGAGAAGGGGAGGGAGGGAGGCAACGATCGTGTATTATTATTATTATTATTATTATTATTATTATTATTATTATTATTATCATCATCATCATAATTATTATTATTTTCCTTTCTTTTTTATTGTTTAGCCGAAGTCGGCACAGTTTACCGGTGCACAATAATTTGCGCGCAACGAAGGCGACCACCCGAAATTGTTTCACGATTTTGAACGCTCGAGTTAACTCGCGAGCGTGTTATCGAACGAGATTTCACGAGAGCTCTCGTACTTACGTACAAGAGATAAAGAAAGAAACGATAATAACGAATAAAAATAATCATGAGGAGGGGACAACCCCTCCTCTCTCTCTCTCTCTCTCTCTCTCTCTCTCTCTCTCTCTCTCTCTCTCTCTCTCTCTCTCTGTCTCTCTCTCTTTCTCTCTCTATGGAGAGACGATAAGCGCACAACGACAAAGCTTTTCTTCCACACCCCATATCCTCCCGTAGATTTTCTCGAAAGCTTTTATCTCTCGAATCCTTTACCGAGAAAGTTTATCAGTCGGTTGGTCTGATCGGTTTGTCTGGTCTGATTTGATCTGGTCTGGTCGGTCGATCGGTTGGTTGGTTGGTTGGTTGGTTGGTTGGTTGATCTTCGTTAAGGAGAATCCCGAAAGTTTCGCGTAAATTCACTGAAATTCCGAGTATTTTCGGTGATAAAGAAAATCGATTAATCGTATCGCCATGAAGATACACACACACACACACACACATATATTCGTTCTTTCTCCTTCCCTTTCTACTCTTATCAACGACGCAAGAGACAGAGATGATGATATTTTGGAAAGACAGACAGACAGACAGAGATACAAAGAGAGAGAGAGAGAGAGAGAGAGAGAGAGAGAGAGAGAGAGAGAGAGAGAGAGAGAGAGAGAGAGAGACAGAGAGAGAGAGAGAGAGAGAGAGAGAGTGTGTAGTAACTAATTTTCAAAAGATCATAGAAATATAATAGGTTGTACGGTCGTCCCGATCGATAGCTAATCTCAACCGTTCTCGAGAGTAAACAAAAAGGAAGAAAGAAAAAAGAGGAGGAGGAGAAGGAGGAGTAAGCAAAAAAAAAAATAATAAAAAACATAAACAAGAGAGAAAGAAAAAGAAAGAGAAAGGGAGAGAGAGAGGTAGAGGTAGAGGTAGAGAGAAAACTAAAAAGGACACGATGGTTCAAAGCCACGATAGGAAAACATTCCGTGTGTTGGGTTCTCTCTCTCTCTCTCTCTCTCTCTCTCTCTCTCTCTCTTTCTCTTTCTTTCTACGTCGAGTTTAAACTGCGTGCGTGGCAGCAGGTGCGAAAGAAAAAGGAAGGAGAGAGGAAAGATAGGAAGAATAGGAAGAAAGAAAAAAGACAAAGGACCGAAGGAAAAAAAAGGGGGAGAGAGAGAGAGAGAGAGAGAGAGAGAGAGAGAGAGAGAGAGAGAGAGAGGTCGTTCTCTCTAGGAAGGTTTCTCGGTAAAGGAAAAGGAAAAGGAAAAGGAAAGGAAAAAGATATTTATTTTCGAAGAAAAAGAAAAGTGTGGGTTCGAATGGGGAAGATGAAAATACCCTGCTATGGTACCCCTCTCTCTCTCTCTCTCTCTCTCTCTCTCTCTCTCTCTCTCTGCTAAGGAAGGAAGGAAGGAAGGAAGAAAAGAAAAGGAAAGAGAGATAGAGTTAGAGAGAGATAGAGGGAGGGTCAGACGTAGACGGAGACGAACAAGAAAAGAGAAGGAGAGAGAGAGAGATGGTTGAGAAGAAGACAATGGGGGGGATTCCGTGGGTATTAAACGCACGCGGCCGTGAACGTCCTAGGGACACCACCACGAGTTTATACTAGACGGTTGCTTGCAAACCGTGGTAGACACGGCTAACGTAGACGTTCACGGGGTGTCTGACCCAATCGTTTCTCTCTCTCTCTCTCTCACTATCTCTCTCTCTCTCTCTCTCTATAGCGTTCTCTCGCGGTCTTGTTGCCTGCTTTGTACCTACCATACACACACACACACGCACACGCACATACACATATATAAATATATATGTACAGTACGTCCGTTGATGATATCGGTTTGGTAGGATTTGCGTTGATTCGAAGTGAGGTCTTCTGTTTAGTACTTGCCCGTTTGCCTGTTTGCCCGACTGGCTAGTTGGATGGCTGGTTGACTCTTCTGTTGGTGTTGCGCTGTGGCGCGTTGCCTTTGCTTTGGATCGGGTGGCGAGTGGGGTGGGGTGGGGTGGGGAGGGGAGGGGAAGAAGAAGCCAAGCGAGAAGAGGAGAGATCACCAGGGGTCTCCCTCGTGGTGACCGTAGAGAAAGAGAGAGAGAGATAGATAGATAGATAGAGAGAGAGAGAGAGAGAGAGAGAGAGAGAGAGGCTCCGCTGTTTCTCCTCGCCTGCCGGCAAGCGATCGAGAATGTTGGTGGTGGTGGTGGTGGTGAACGTGATGGTGGGGAGAGGAGGGGAGGAAAGCATTGCCAGGAGGACCTACAGAAGAGGGGTAAAGTGGGATGTAAAGAGAGCGTCGACGACGACGTTACTTTGGCCGGGAGAACCGCCAAGAAGAAGGGGAATCGTCGTCGTCGTGTCGTCGTTGCGTAGTCGTAGTCCGTGGTGGTGGTGGTGGTGGTGGTGGTGGTGGTGTCGTTGTTTCGTTCGTTCTCTGGTGTATCCGTGGCTGTGTCGCTTTCGTTGTGTGGTGTAGGAGAAACGATAGTAGCCTCGCACACGTACGACGCGTGACTCACTTGCGCGTTGCGGGATTCTCCCGCTATCTTGCTCTTAGCAGCACCGTACGATTCTTCAACCGCATGGCTATCTCGGAAAGGAAGAGAGAGAGAGAGAGAGAGAGAGAGAGAGAGAGAGAGAGAGAGAGAGAGAGAGAGAGAGAGAGAGAGAGAGAGGGAAGAGCAGGGTAAAGGGAGGTGGGTGGACAACTCCGTCTTCTTTTTCTTCTTTTTATTTTTATTTTTCCACTTCTCGTTGACTCTCGTTTGCCACTTGGTAGAGAACGGTGACGTCTCTTTTCCTTCTTGGACCATCCATCCATCCATCCATCCAAACCAACCAACCAACCATCCATCCATCCAAACCAACCATCCATCCATCCATCCATCCATCCATCCAAACCAAAGCAAACCCATCTCTCGTCCATTGTTTTCGTTCGCGGTCGAACCCCCACCGTCGTAGAAACGTTTCACGCCTCTACGGGGAAACGGAATTTCCATTAAAATCTTGGATATAATATTAACGATGGACGGGGGGCCCCGGGGCCGTTAAACGTTATCGGCGATGGAACGCACGCGTGACGCCAGAAACGCGGCGTGTAAATATAAAACTATCGTAAAATCGGACTGGGGTGGAAGAGGGAAGGAGGGAGGGAGGGAGGTCGAGGCCGATCCTAAAGCGTGACTCACTGTTGACCAAACGCGCTACGCTCATTAAACTTCTTAAATTACTTTGTCGACTACCACTACTATACTACTACTACACTACTACTACTACTACTACTACTACTACCACTACTACTACAGTGGCACGACACATTCAATATTTACCGTTCCGACGTGTTTCCACCTTAAATATATATATATATATATATTGTGTGTGTGTGTGTGTGTGTGAAAACATGAACAAAAAAAAAATGTTTCGTCATTTTTTTAATATTTCGTCATTTTATTAAACGACGACACAATTAATTGTAGAAAGAAAGAAAGAGAGAATAAAGGAAGAGAGAGAGAGAGAGAGAAAACAAAAACAACAAACAAAGAAGGAGGAGGAAAAAAGCGTGAGATCGATCGAAAGACGACGGGGTACGACGACGACTACGTACGTAAAGTACGTACGTACGTGCGTACATACGTACATATGCATGTAGTACATACATACGCGATGCGAGTCGCGATGCAATCTAAGCATAAATTAAAGGCCACTGCCTCGCCCTCTCATAAATAACACAAAGGTCAAGCTTCTCTGAGCATTGCCATCCAATCTATATTTACGTAGCTACGATATCTAACAAAATTTTTTGTTTGTTTTTCTCTTCTTCTTCTACTTCTTCTTCTTCTTTTTTTTTTCTTGTCGTTTTCTTTTATTTTCTCTTTCTTTTTTTTCTTTTTTTACTTTTTAGTTTTGTTTTTGGTGTTTCGTTTTTTAAACTTCGTACGATCCTAATTGCGACATCGTTCCTCGGAAGAATTCGTTCTCGTCATTGTGAAACGATGAGAGAGAGAGAGAGAGAGAGAGAGAGAGAGAGGAGAGGTGAGAGAGAGAGAGAGAAGTTAGATCGAAGCTAGCGAACGTAATCATCGGTTAAATTCGAAAGTCGATCCCACTCGTTAACACGTAATACGCGTGCCAAAGTATGTCTAGAGATCGATACTTCTATAACCATCGAAGAGAAGTCGTCTAAATGGCAGTGAGGAGAAGATGAGGTCAAGGATCGAGCTATCGCGATAGAGGGCAACCAACAATAACATCAATACGCATCGAGAAAACGAGAGAGAGAGAGAGAGAGAGAGAGAGAGAGAGAGAGAGAGAGAGAGATAGAGAGAGGGAGGGAGAACTACTATACGAATTATGATTCTTTTTTTGATTATTCGATTTATCATCAAGAACGAACCTTCATTATCAACGAGGAAAAAAAAAGATCGTTTTATATTTATCGTAACGAAATAATATCGGGGACGTGTATTTTTTTTTGTGGTTTTTTTCGGTTAAAATTCTGCAAAAAAAAAAAAAACAGAAAGAAAAAAAGGAAAAAGAGACGGACGGATGGACAGAGAGAACGAGAGAGAGAGAGAGAGATGGGAGGAGACACGGAGAGACAGAAGCGATTATTAAAAGATAGCAACGTGTGTGTCATCTGTGTGTGCGTGTGTGTGTGTGTGTGTGTGTGTAAGCGCGCGCGTGCTTCTTGTGCGCCATAGTTACACACGAAGGAATAAAAATAAACTTGTGACTCGGTCTGTACCGCATAAAGAGCGTCCTGTGATAAGCGCGTTGATACGACGACGGTAACTTCGTGGAATACGCATGAAAGCGGGTGAATGGTAGTACGAGAGAGAGAGAGAGAGAGAGAGAGAGAGAGAGAGCCAGTCGCGGTTGATTCATTCATTTCTCATGACTTCGAGAACGAAGCGGTGCACATTTTTACATACTCGCAATTGGACTGAATAACACGAAGAGAAAGAGAGAGAGAGAGAGAGAGAAAGAGAGAGAGAGAGAGAGAGAGAGAGATTTAATCAACGTATTACCACCGATAGGACGTAGCCAACGATTTTTGCGTTATTTTTTTTTTTTCGCAATCTCATTCACCCACTACTGTCTCTCTCTCTCTCTCTCTCTCTCTCTCTCTTTTTCATTTTGTTTACCTTTTTAAACACTATAATAATTCCTTTTTATTCGTTATTCCTCGCTCGTATACGATCGAATAACGACTTGCTAGTTTTGGGGAACGATCCGGTGAAAAATAGTTAAAGGGTCCTCTCTCTCTCTCTATCTTTTTCTCCTTGCACTTAATTTTATTTTATTCCTTTATCATTCATCGTGTCGTAAGGATCATCGTTTTCAAAGAAAAGTTACGTACGAGGGGTACAAAAAGAAAAAAAAAAAAAAAAAAAAAATAAAAAAAATGCGATCTTTTATTAGCGGATGATGAAGAGTCCATTGTTCGGTTTAATTTCTGCTTAGGGAATTTATTCTTGGAATGGTGTGGTCGCGTTGGGATTAAGGAGGAAAAGCGAAGAGATCTCGTTATTTTCGCGTACGAAAATTTATATTTGAAATCGTTCGCGCTCGTTTTGTCCAGGTAATAAATATATATTTTAATCAAAGTTCGTATCAACGTTCCTATTCTCATTTGAATGGGCGGGAAGGGGAGGAGGATGAGGAGGAGGAGGAGGAGGAGGAGGGAAAAAATCGTTCACGACGAATACATATATCCTTTCGTTGTATAGCAACACGAATTTGCTTAACAAATCTAAATAGAAATATATTTGAGCCGATCGAAAATCTTATTTACGTACGTACGTACGTACGTACGTATGTATGTATATAAAAATCGTACGATTATAAATGGAAATTCAAGCGGAGAGGAAAGTCCCCATTTAAATAAAAGTAATCGCGCGCGTTAATGCGCGTAAGGCGAATCGACTAACTATTTGAACTGTTGAACTCGGCTTCATCCGCTTTCGTAATCCATTCTCGCATAATTTCAAAAGAACGACCTTTTGTATGCCGTGAATATTGAACGTTTCAAATGGATAATCGAATTTGTCTCCCTCTTTCTCCTCCTCCTCCTTCTTCTTCTTCTTTCGATCGATTTACTTGGAATCCGAAGTGCCACGAACTTTCTAAAGTACGTTCGTTAAAAACAATTTTGGCGATCGGCTTTCTCTCTCTCTCCCTCTCTTTTTATTCTTCCCTAGCGATTTATGTTTAATTAGAAATAAAAAAAAAAACTACGCCCATCGATGAACTTTTTTCAAGCAACGATCCCCCACTTTGTTCTTTACAGAGATCTACACTGTGGCGATGACAGATCCACAGTTAACTAACAACAACAATAATAACAACAATAACAACAACAACAATAACGATGGCGAGCCGAAGTATTTGCACAAGAAGTTTAAAAAGATGGCGACGACGGAGGTTACGCCTCGAGTCGAGGCAAAGAAGGAAAGCACGGCCGATGATAAGGGAAATACAACCGATCTCCAGAAGAAAAGGGAAGCGGTCAAGGAGAGCAGAGATTCCCCGAAGGAAGCCCTCAAGGCCGAGGTATCTCCCGAGGCCGAGACCGAGCCCGTGGAATCGCGAAAAACCGGATACGTTTGCCCTTATTGTAAGCTCTCGTGCGCGAAGCCGAGCGTTTTGCAAAAGCACATAAGGGCCCATACGAACGAGAGACCGTATCCTTGCGTGCCCTGCGGTTTCGCCTTCAAAACCAAGTCGAATCTTTACAAGCATCGGAGATCTCGGACTCACGCCTTGAAAATGGAAGGCGGCGATAGCAGCAAGGTATAAAAAAACATCACCATCGGAGATTTCTTTTCTTTTTTCTTATCTTAATTTTCGTACTTGTACAAATTTGTCTCGTATAATTTTTGTTAACTACGAAAAAAAAAAAAAAAAAAATTTTCTATCTCATATATATTAAATTATTATATTAAAATATATTTATTATATATATATATATATGTATATGTATATAATAATATATAATAATAAAATATATTTATTATATAAATATATATATATATATATTATATATATATTATATTAAAATATATTATATTATTATATATATATATATATATTTCTATCTTATATATATATATATATATATGAAAGAGTTGAAGTATTACCGTGTAGTTGACGAGTTAGTTCATTTGTATTGAAATTTTGAAGCAGGTTTCGGAGGACTCGGACATCAGCCTGTCCGACAGTGCCAGTAACGGTACGGGTACTCCACCACCTCCGCCAACGTCAACGCCCACGACGACGACGACGACGACCACCTCCTCCTCCTCCTCCTCCTCCTCCTCCTCTTCCTCGTCTTCCTCCTCCTCCTCCACCACCTCGTCTTCCAACGTCGTGAAGACCGTCAAGACTGGAAAAATCTACAAGCCAAAGTTCCACACCGCCCTCCAATCGATAAACAATGACACGGAAACGTCATCGTTTTCGTCGACCACGAGCTCTTCCAATAATTCTTCCGTAGCCGTGCCCAGTAATAATGGGACAGTTAACGTCGTACCGAAACCGAACGCTGATAGGTTGCAGGAGCACATCGATAAAATAATAACGGACAATCGTGCGATCGTCGACGCGGTGGATCCGCGTCTTCATAAATTAATGCTACGACAACAGAGCATGATAGAGATAAAGCAGTCCGATCAGCCGTTGAATTTATCGTCGGCGGACGAATCCTCGACTAGGAAACGTTGTTACAGCGAGAGCTTCGCTCAGGACAATGGTACGGATCGAAGTACGCCATCTTCGAGCGTTAACACCACCGAGGCGTCGATCATAAAAGATCTTCTATTGAAAACGCGCGGAATTAACGAGCCGCCGCCGCCGCCGCCGACGACGACGACGGCGGTGACGGCGGTGACGGCGGTGACGGCGGAGGCTGTTAACGCGGAAATAGAGAATTACGTGTGTCCGTCCTGCAGCATACCGTACACGAGCATCGACAATCTCGAGACTCATCGTCGGTATTATTGCAAGGGCCCGATCAGTCCTAGAAGATCGGAGTATCATCAATTGGAGAACAACGAGAAGAGGGAATCCGAATTCGAGTCGAGGTCTTCCGATTATTACGCTACCCTGCAGCCCCTACCTTCGCCAGGACCATTGTTGGGTAACACCAGGCTCGTCGACGCTTACGCGCCCCCCGCGAAAAAACAACGCTCGGAATCGGTCCCAACGAGTTTGAGATCACTCGAGGAACTGAGCAAGTATCCGAGGCCGAACTCCCTCCAAATGTTCGGTGGTGAGGTTAGGATACTCGACAATACGGGCGAGACGAAGACGATGAGAATCGAGCCGAGACAAACGAATTCACCGACGAGCGAACAGATCTCAAGCAACAAGTGCGTAACGTCGGAGACAGCTTCGATCGTTGTAAGATCGGGTCTACATTCGGGCGGTACCATGGTACACAAACCTCCTGGCACGCCTACCACCACGCAAACTTCCTCCTCGATATCTTTGCCAAACACTCCAAAAATGTTGGCCCCCATCATACCAAACATATCAACACCGAACATAGCACCGACGATGTCATGCTACAACTACCTGGAACCGCATTTGAATCCGTTGACGAGCATAACCGCGTACAATCCATTGACGTTGCCGCAAGCGGGTATAACGAGTATTCTTCACGGCGGTAAGGTTATTCCTTACGTACCCGGTATGCCAGGGCCGCATACCTTGACCGGTGCACCACCACCACCACCACCACCACCACCACCACCCCCACCACCACCACCACCACCGCCACCACAAGCGCCTATAGATATATCGCCTGGCGTGGCGTCCGGTGAAGTTGGATATAAGGTTATACCGGGTGTACCGGGGTTACACATGATACCCCAACCTTTGGATCTCGCTAGTCCGGTCAAGATTCAGGCGCCCAACGTACCCGGAATACCGGGACCACCTGGTATATCCGGCGGACACGTGTCCTCTATGATGGGCCAGCCTTTGGATCTCGCTAGTCCCGCGAAGGAGAGCAAGCTTAGCTTCAAAACTCCGATCAACGACGCCCTGAGGACCGGCGGTACCTTGACGAGTCCCAAAGTTCCTAACGTCAAGGTCGACGCTTCTACGGACAAATATCGCCCGAGTAGGATGTCCCTCGGGCCAGTCACCGATCTACCGATGACCGAACTCGATCGTCATATCAAACACAACGTTCCTGCGAAACACAAAGCCATAGAAAGTCCCCGTGAGAAGAGAACCGACTCGTCCTCTTCTATCGAGAAAAGTCCCAACGTCGAGAGGACCTACGCTTATTCTAACGGCATCGACGCACCCGTTAATTCCGCAAATTCGTACGCCAAGCACAAATATTCCCCGAAATCGACCTCGGAGAACAGAAAGAGGCCCTCCAGTTGGAACATCGCCGAGATGGAAGTCGGGAGAACGCAGGTCGAAAACGTGGAGTACGGCTCGAATTTGAAATACGATTCTTCGCCCTCTCGTGAAAATGGTCGTATAAAAATTAATGTTCTCGAGGGTCGAGGAAAGGTAGTCGAGAGTTATAGCACGGTCGGTGAAAACAAATTAAAACCTAATCCTGCGGTATTAGCGGGAACAGCACCGTCACAGTCGCAGCCGCAGCAGCCACCGCCGCCACCTCCACCACCGCCACCTCCACCGACACCACCAGTGATACTTGTGAATTTAGATTCATCCAAGTCAGAAGTGCCAAGTAAAACTTCCGTAGAATTAGTTGTTAAAACGGATAAGTCTGAAGCTAAGTCGCCGAAAAGTAGCGACGGTGCTAAAGAAGAGACCAGTGTTAATAAGTTTTTAAGACCGACTTCTTTACCGTTAAAACCCGGCACGTTTACGCCGAAAAAACATCACGGTATCACGCCAACGGCGAATACCCTGTCCCTCATAAGCCCGGAAACTCCTAGACCGAAAAAATCCTACGGGCAACTTTATTTGAATGGACACGCCTATACATATCTAGGTTTAAAGTGTTCAACTAGAGTGTTTTATTGTACCCTAAACAGACCGCAGCCCATGTACGTTACGCAACAGCACGGTCTGTCCATGTATTCCAATTGGAAGATATGCAAGGAAGCACCACCAGATATGGATTTGGCGCATTATGATTCTAGAAACAGACCGCTTAATTATACCACCGCTTGTACCACGCGAGAAGATATTTTGACGCATTCTTCGCAGAGGCCTATCACCCCGACGAGCCCGGACAGTGGCTTGGAAAGTGATATACAAGAAAAATCAAAGAGGATTAAAATTTTCGACGGTGGTTTTGAAAGTAACGAGGATTACACGTACGTTAGGGGTCGTGGTAAGTCGTAAAAGACGTATCTTTTTTTTTTCTTTTCCCGTGCTTTACGCATTCGCAGGAAGTGATTGATATCATTCCCGTTCTCGATTCGAATAGGTCGCGGACGATATGTCTGCGAAGAATGTGGCATTCGTTGTAAGAAGCCGTCGATGCTGAAGAAACATATCAGAACTCATACGGACGTACGACCATACACCTGCAGGCACTGTGCCTTTAGGTAATATTTTATATTTTCTCTTCCGGCATTTGTTAGAAACACTATCGCGTTGTAAATACTGTATATTATCCATAAAAAAAAAAAAAAATTCATATAACATACACGTTTGTCTTTTCTTTTTTTTTTTTTTTTACGACGACAGCTTCAAGACCAAAGGTAATCTCACGAAACACATGAAGTCGAAGGCACATTATAAAAAATGTGTCGAGCTTGGAATCGCCCCGGTACCAACAACGGTTTGCGACGAGAATATAGACAAGGAAGCTATAGCGCGATTGGCCGTAGGTGGGAATGCCGAGGAATCTACATCGGAGGAGGAAGAGAGCGAGGGCGAGGGTGAAGAAAGCGAAGAATCTGGGAGCGAAGAGCACGAAGCGGCACAAAGTTTGCTGAGTCTGTCGCAACGTAACACCAATAGATTACCAGGATTATTGCCTTCGGGTCGACCAACGACATATCCATATACCATGACCTTCCCATCGAGTTCAGTTACAACGAATATCATATCAACCGTTTCCAGCACCTTATCTACAAGCGATCACAGTACGAACGATCAAGATACTAACCTGATTCAGAGCGAACAACACTCTCATCGTTATTATTTCCCATCGAAGTGGACAGCCGCCGATGAGTTTAGAAGTAGCGTTATACAATTGTCGAAGAAGGAAGATTCGGATGTCGAGGTAGAAGAGATAACCGATTCGGATTCGCGACAACAACAGATATCCCAACCGATGGATCTTACGACCAAGCAAACTACGCAACAGCCTGTACGATCCCCTGTACCGCAAAGAGCAATGCCCGCTGACATCTTGACACCGGTATCGGAACCAGTTTTATTACAAACGATAGTCCAAACTATGGAACGATTACCTATACAGGGTAGAGAATGGAAACCCAATGCGGAGGGACGTATGCTCCAGGCATATCTTACCGAGAGACACGTCATGGACAGTAAAATAAAGCAACAATATCGCGTTGGTAATTCGAAAATCGATAGGACGATGGGATCAGGAGGAGGAGGAGGAGGAGGAGGAGGAGGAGGAGGAGACAGGGGAGACGTTTATCCGAAATATCAAGACGCTGGTAGATCTAGAATTACGGAGAACAGTGACATTCCTACGGTTACTTATACGGATCCAACGAAAATCCAACAGAACGTTATAGAATCGAAGATGAAACAACACGTTACCAAGCAACAACAATCGTCGGACGATATTAAAATGGAAATTCGTGAAAAGATTTATCAGAACAATGTGGCGATGGAAAGGAAGGTTTATAATTTCGAATCGATTCACAAGGACAAGGAACAACAGCATCACGCGAGCCGTGATATTCATGAAAACAATTCCAGGACCAGTATCGATTATGGGATAGTAATTAATAAGAATGTCAATACGATCGAGAGGACGAATTATTCGATGGATATAACGTCTCGTAATACACCCGGTATTATCGATCGTCATTCGCCGAAACATTTCCATTCGGATCCCAACAACCGACTGGTCTCCATCCAATACGGTAACAACGAGCCACCCGATAGAACGTCCATACTCAAAACGATGAACGTCGTAGCGAATCAAGATCATGTTAGATCGGCTAATCAAGAAATGCGAATACCTTCGGACATTAGAATGCAAAGTCAAAGTCCAAGGAGTATAGACCTTCGACCGCCTAGCAGAGAACCGAGAATGACCAATCAAGATTACCGTGGTCAGGCTCAAGAGTTTCGTTTGGCCAATGCTCAGGATTACAACAAGTTACGCGGCCAAGATATACAGGCGGCACTGGGAACGGAATTTAAACAAATAACGGCGGACGTACGTTTGAGCCAAGATATCGTGTCGCAGGGTAACATGGATTCAAGACAGGTCGTTATATCGGACAATAGACCACCCAGTAGGGACATGCGTATGCCGGAATACAGATCGGATTATAGATCTCAACCACAAGATACGAGACGTCATTTCGAAATAATACAATCGTCTACGCGCGAGTCCCCGAAATTGCAGGATTTACCGAGACCGCAAAATATTGATTTAAAGAGTTTAGATCGTAACGATATAAAGCATAATCCAGAAATGACGAAACAAACTATAGTGGATAGTATTAAACACACGGTAGCACGAAAGGTGGTCGTCGGTGGTCCTGATTTCAGATCGCCATCTCCGACCGTAGGAAATCCTAAACCTCAAGCCGAGTTCTTACAACCATCGACCGGACCTGCACCGAATTATGTTAGGTTAGTATTATATAATATTTTCTTTTTTTTCTTTTTTCTTTTTTTTTTTAACGAGCAATAAGAAACCCTCGCGTACTGTCAATTTTGGACGAAGAAACTAATCGTAATTGTAAGAATTGAATCTATGGGATGTAGTTACAGTGTAACGGAAGACGGCCGAAGTGTATGCGGGATTTGTAACAAGGTGTTCAGCAAACCTAGTCAGTTACGATTGCATATCAATATTCATTATTTCGAAAGACCATTTCGATGTGAGAGCTGTGCGGTATCCTTTAGGACAAAGGGCCACTTGACGAAACACGAAAGATCGGTTTCGCATCACAATAAGGTAATATTTCAAGATCTTTTTCTTTTCTCCTTTTTTCTTTTTTTTTTTTTTTCGATCCATCCATTAGATGCGCGTGTGTATGCAATACCTATAATAAATATACGTATATACGCGATTGTAATTCCAGGTCAGTATGACGTCTACCTTTGGAGCTGCCACCACTAGCAATCCTAGACCCTTCAAATGTACAGATTGCAAAATCGCCTTCAGAATACACGGCCACTTGGCTAAACATTTACGTAGTAAAATGCATATTATGAAATTGGAATGTTTGGGTAAATTGCCATTTGGTACGTATGCTGAAATGGAAAGATCCGGTATCAATCTAAATGATATCGACACCACGGACTGTGATAATAGTCTTACTAGTCTTCAGGTTAGTAAATGCTCGATGATATTGTCGATAATAACAAAAAAAAAAAAAAAAAAATAAAATAAATAAATAAATAAAAAAAGAAACGTATGATAATAAAATGTACAAGATATTGAGAGGATCGTAAAAATTGTCTTACACAGATTTTGGCACAAAGACTTTGCGAAAAGGATCCAAATAAAATGGGTCAATGGGATACGGAAGTGGTTCAAAGTCAACCAATTAGCGGTGGTGAAACGTCTTCCGACGAAGGTGAACCCATATCTCAACATCCAATGTATTCGTTTCCCGTTAAAGTGACAACGGACGTGGAAATGTCTCGACCATATCACGTGCCAATAGCTACTGAAGAACCTAAATCTATGGTGGACGTTCATCATATTAATTCGCAATTCAATAACCAACAACAGAAACGGGAATACGGTATGAAGGAGAACGCAAACCAATCGGCTGTTTCACCGGAAAACAATTTACAATCTTCATATAAGTGCCAAGTCTGTCCAGTGTCTATGCGTAATGTTAATGAATTGCAAGTGCACTGTTTTGTTGAACATAATATTGAAACGGAGTCTAGTACAAATATTCACGGTGATAGAGGTGCGAATAAATGTAGGGAAAAAGAGAATACTCAGAAGAAAATTCCTGCGGAGGAGCGTGTTGTTGTTAGGGAGGATCACAATCGACAAAAGATAGGGGATACATAGTGCCAAAATTATCTGCTATTAAAGCAAATGTTCAATAAGAGATAATACTAATATTACAATAAACGTACGTTGGCCGTTTTTTAAGATGATGGACTTTTATGAAAGCATTGCAATTCTGACAAATTATCATTATAAAAGGAAAAAGAAAAAAAAAAAGAAAAAAAAAAAAACAAAGAGGACATTATTTAATGCAATGTTGTATTTTGATCAGAATCTTTCTTTAAGATGTTATGGTCTAACATTAAATTCTATTCATTTTGGGAGAAAAGTTTCTATGTACTATTAACGGATGTGTACAGTGAATAATGTTGACCAAAAGTAATTAATTGTTAATGATCTAACGATAAATTTGGAAATATGCTAAATAAGCCATGGTAATAAGTACTTTGAAAAACAAAAAAATAAAAAATAAAAAAAAAAAAAAGAAAATGTGAAGAATTTCAACGAGCATATAATTATCATAAAATATAACTGCGAGACGAAACTATATATCATTATATCTAATATAGCAGCAAGATATAAGTAGGACACGAAAAAGAAGGTAATAAAAAAGGAGTTATAAAATGAAAGCTTTTAAAAGATATCCGATAACTTATATATATATAAAACATATATATAATATATATATGTGTGTGTGTATATATATGTATGCTTATTTCTACCATGAAACCATAACATTGTAAATGCTTGTATAGTCTTCATCTAAGGCTTTACAATGTTTCTCTTTAAATCTTTAAATACATCACTCGAAAGAACATAATTCTGATATATATATATAATAATATATTTATATATAATAACGTTGTAGCAATATGACGTGCAATGGACTGGTATGTGATTCTGTATTTAAAGTGCAAATGTTGTGTGCAACTATTAAGAGTATTCAGATGTTACAAGTTAATATGAAATATTGCTTATCGGTAAATAAAACACGACATGCAAGCGCACATGCGCGTTAATCACACACACATGTATGATATTAGTTTTGAATAAGCGTTGATATAAGACACGTTTGTATATATTTATGTATAATATAAAAATATCATGTGTTAGTTCTTATTCCTAGATTTAAGTAATCTATGATGATAATCAGAAACAGTATAGCGTTGGTTGTTTTAATTTCATATGGAGTTTTAAAATGTCTTTCTACTACGACGAGTTTACAACTCGTGAAAAATATTTGAAAGATTGATAGATTATAAAAAAAATTTTTTTTTTTCCTTGGAGAAAATATGAAACTCGTAGAAACCACATAAACGGTGTTCAATTAACTATACTTAATGTACGTTAACCATTATTGTTACCGATTCTGTTTTTAATTATTCTGAAATTAATTTTTCGAAAATATCTTCCATAAATGACAACTATGGTATATTATATTTAACTATCTATTAAAGAGAACGAGACGATGTTAACGAAGCACTCAAGTACGCGATGTCTTTCCTATAGCATAATCAGATTTCGATTTGCAGAATTTGTACCTATTACACGTGCTTGAGTTGAAATAGTTTCAATACAGGTTGTATACACCGCACAATTACATATACACAATGAGGTCCAGTCAAAGTGATTGTCACTAAAAGATATCAATGTAACATAGTCTAACGTAGCATTCTATGTGTCTGTTTTAATTGAGCTCCAACTGCAGGCCATGTATACTTTCAAAATGTGTACATGTGTGTGTGTGTGTGTGTGTGTGTGTATGTATGTGTGGGTGGGTGGGTGTGCGTGTGTGTGGGTGTGTGTATGTGTGCGTGTGCGCGCGCGTGCCCAAAATGCCAAGCCAACATTTCTTCCCTTAAAGTTAAGATAGATATTTATACATTTCACATGAAAATTATCTGATACGATGGCGGAAAAAAGAAAAAGAAAGAAAATAAGAAAAAAAATCTAATACTTCACGCAGAGGTATCTTTCTATCGAGACATATTACATCATTTTCGTATACTTCAAAAATTTTCAAATGATTGAAACTATAAGCATTGATTATATAAGTGCTAAGTTTATTGTTTTACTAGCTTAATGCGATTATAAAACGAATGACTTTTAAAAGGAAAAGAAAAAAGAAAAAAAAAACAATCTTGATATATATTTTTTAATAACTACATTTATATATATATTAAAAATTTTCAATGTAAACATGACAAGATGTCATTTACATATCATTACGAATCTATTATTCATTTAAGTATATTCCTATAACGAATATATACATCTCTCGTCATTTTTATCTTGAATATAGGAAATATTTTGATATGAGAGATTTACATTGAATTGAGCTTAAAAATATTTTCCGTTTTTATTTTCTCTCAATTTTTGATAAATTAGCAAGAAGTAGATCAAATTATATATGTTTTTATGAAAAATATTATATCATTTCAATTACAATATTAAATAATAAATACTTAATTAGATTAACTGTCTGTCTAAACGATATGATATACATACAGCTTTCGGAAACTATGCATTGAACTGGTACTCAAATATATTTTATATTAGAGATTAGTCTATGCATTGAATTATATTTTCAAAAAAAAAAAAAAAAAAAAAGAAAAAGAGGAAAAAAATGCGAAACCTAGGTAGTATAAAATTATATTCAAAAGTCATGTAAGAATGTGAAGTAGTATCTAATCCAATAGAAAAAAAAATTATACGAACGATAAGTAAGAATCGTTTTCAAATTTCTTGCGAGTTGGCTTGGCTTCTTCCAAACTCAGTATTACAAAATCTTAAGGAAAATCATTAAAAAAAAAAAAAAAAAAAAAAAAAAAATGAAAGAATGAAAGAGAGAAAAGAAGAAAAGTAAATTTGTCTTTACAACTTGTAAATTGTTTCTCAAACTATATTTTATAACTACACTCTCATAATATATATTGGGCTTTCTGTCATCTGATTTCACTATAAACTTTTAAAGAACTCCCTTTATATTTTTATGAATCATTTAAATTTTACATATACGTTGAAGGTAACACTTACAAATTGTTGGCAAATGACATTTTATATGTATACTGTAAACGATTGTACATCTTTAAGATTTTATAAAATATTTACCGGAATGCATAACTAAAACCGCCGTAAGCGGTCGCGACGATATGCTTTTATAACTCCCTGCTACGTTAGCGCACTAGTTCATCTTTAAGAACTTCATTCTGAACAAGTTTAATTGGAACCAAGTACGATCCATTGGTCGTCGATATCAGATAATGGGACCGTTGTAAGATTTTATAAATAGCATACTAAAGGTATAGTATCACTTTTTATAGATTATAAAAGTGCCAACATTTTGATAGCGTTACAATCACCTTTCCTCCTAATTCTATGACTCTGTTAAACTATCAATGAAAATGTAATTTATTTATTGTAAATAAAAACATATATTGCTTACGTTGTTTCGTACGATCCACTTTAATGCGTTGTTAATGTAAATTAAAGAATAATAGCCTAAAAGGGGATATACACTACACTATACACACACGCACACACACATTATATATATATATATATATAAAATAAAAAAAAATAATAAAAAAGAAAGTACAAATATATTTACATTGAATTGTTGCAATTGCTGCGCACATATATTCCTGTATATAATAATATTAAAGCATATTATAGAATTCAAAACGTTATGCCAGTTTTATTAACAACGGAATGGACTCGATTCGTTTTGTCTTTAAAAAAAATAAAATAAAATAAAATAAAAGTACAAAAATTTAAAAAAAAGAAAAGCGAACGTTAAAATTCACGTGTAAAACAAAAATACAATTCGACTTCAAACATTTTGATCCAAATATGGTATCGAGCCCCCTGAATTTGTCGGTCAATCGACGAAATTATCGACGACCAATAAAAATCGAACATCCGACCAGTTTTACTTTGCATGTAGATGGCGTGAAACGTGGTAATTACATATGATAAAAAGAAAAAAAAGAGAATGAAAAGGAAAAAGAAAAAAAGAATTAACGATCGAATTCCGTTATCCTTTTCCGAAATATCGAAATTATACGAATCTTAAACAGGATTTCTATGAGTCCTGATATATGTCGATTTAAAGTCGGAGAATACATAAACGTGAACGTTGCGTTACTCGATCGATACAATATCGATCACGTATCGTTGTAACGAAGAGAGAGAGAGAGAGAGAGAGAGAGAGAGAGAGAGAGAGAGAGAGATACGTATATAACGAAGGAAAAAAAGAAAGAAAGAAAGAAATATTACAATTTTCGTAAAGTATATGCGTAAAACACAACGAACACATAAAACGATGATACGCGTATACATATCTTATATACATACATACATACATACATATATATATATATATGTATGTATGTATGTATGTATGTATGTATCTTCGATAGAATTAATATCCAAAATCTTACGGACGTGGTTCGTATTGTTACGAACAAAGAAATGTTTCTGGCAATCGATCGAGAGGGGAACAAAGGGACTAAAAGACGAAATGATATCGTCGGAACGATTATTTTGCCAATCGCAAGCAAAGGGTGGGTGGAAAAGGGTGGGTGGATGGATGGATGGAATGAGGTTGGGGTTGAGAGCGTGGGTAAGGGGCGAAGGGGAAGGACGGGTGGACACTTTTAATGCGTCTCGAAATATTCGTATGAGAAATATTCTATTACCATTGCCATTCGCGCGGGAGAGAGAGATCGAGATCGAGAGAGAGAGAGAGAGAAAGAGAGAGAGAAAGAGAGAGAGAAAGAGAGAGAGAGAGAGAGTGCGCGGCTGGCTGCGCCCGGCTTCTTCCGAAAAATCGAATATAATCTCGGCGTCTCGTAGAAGGCTCGGAACAATTGCGTCCTCCGAAATTCCCTCGGCAACAGCGACGTTGAATTATCGTGTGTGTCGTCCTTCAGAGGACGCTGGCTGCCGGCGACGTCTCGCAGGAAAGAGCAGGAGACCAATCGTAGCGGTTGGCAACGAACGGCGGGATAAGACGGTCGATTTGATTGGCCGAAAGATCGTCGAGCGACTCGTGGTGGGACAACGGACAAACAGTTTTCAAAGTTTTCGAAGTGTCCTCTCAAAGCGGCGCGTATGGTGGGGGTATCCGTTGGGAGGGGGTAGCGGTGCCGCGTGCGTTTATTTCCCGCTTCTTGCCTTATAGCCAGGCAGCAGACAGCAGCGGCGGCGGTAGCAGTGTCAGAAGGAGCGAAGCATCGAGTAGTGTATATATATATATATATATATATATATATATATACGTGTGTATATGTAAGTGTGACGGTTACGGCCTTGTGTGTGAAAGAAAGAAAAGAGAGTGTGCGCGATGAAGAAAAAATAATAGTGCTTTCGGTGCGTCGTATGTTGGTTGTGTTGTTTGTTACTCTTACGAAAGTGAAACAAATCCTCGATTAATTCGGAATGACGTTTCGAAGTCGTTCGATAATAATCGACCACGATTATATACCATTGTCCTGACGGGTATAACATCGCGACGTATACGTCTTTCTTTTTTTCCTCTCTTTCTCTCTCTTTCTCTCTCTCTGTCTCTGTCTGTCTTCCCCCCCCCGACGTCTTTTGTTTACAGACGCGCGAAGGGCTGACTCTTCGCCGTCTTTCTTACTTTCTCTCTCTCTCTTTCCCTCTCTCTTTCTCTTTCTCTATCTCTCTCTCTTTCTACCTACCTACCTACCTATCTTTCCTCTCTTTCTCTCCATTCGTCCATCTGTGTCTCACCGCGGAGGTAGTCGGAGGAGATCGGCCGCAGTTTCCCGCGCTGAACACGTGAGATAACACTCGCGAGAGTACAACGCAAAAGCGAAAGAAAGAAGAAGAAATCGGTTGATCGGCAAATAATAAGGTAATGGAAATATTGCCGGTAGACGAGAAGAAAGTAGTGCGTCGTCGTACGTGCCGTTTTACGATGGATCTAACGTTGCTGTTGTCGTTGTTGTTGTTGTTGGTGGTGGTGGTGGTGGTGTAATGCGTAGAGAAAAGTAGCCGATATATAGATCGAAGAGGAGGAGGAGGAGGAGGAGAAGAAGAAGAAGAAGAAGAAGAAGAAGAAGAAAGGAGAATAGAGAGAGGAAGAAGAAAGAAAAAAAAAAGAAAAGAAAAGAAAAGAAGAGTTTCGAATCGTGCGTGCGGGGTTTTTTAGTGAGTGCGCGCGTACGTACGTACATACGTACCCGTAAATATTTTAGGGTACACCACGACGTCTCTCTAGGACACGCGCGCGCGCGCGCGCGTCTTTCGGTGTGCTACGTAATATGGTGCTTTTGTACGATTTAGAAATCGTTCCTAGGAAGAGGTAGTGTCTCTAAGGTCTCGATACCGCGATACGCCGGTTAGAGAGAGAGAGTGAGAGAGAGAGTGAGACGTCTTTCGCAGCAAACAACAAAGTGGGGATAGGAGAGGCGGGAAAATTCGACAGGATGGAGGATGAAATCAAGGGGAATTTCGATGAACCGGGTCATCAGACCGCTTTCGATATAAGTAGAAACAACAACTCTCACGGTTCTCATGACAACGTTGACAGCGGTTACTTAACCTTGACACCTCATTCCGGTGTTTACACTCCGATAATCGCAGGATGCAAATCGCGCGTAACTCCGTTGAAAAGGCATCATCGAATTCGTCAGCAGGACCCGTGGCAATCGGATCGCGCTCAACGTCATCGTAACAGATTCGATCAGTTTCTAACCAGCAGTCATAATAACGATCATGTCATCGCCGAAAATCAAGAATGCGCATTCTCGTCTTTGGATAATTCCAACTTGAGTATAACGAACCAAAGCCACAGCCTAGAACATCATCCCAGTCCAAGTTGCACCAATCGGTATGAAGATTTTAGCGAGGCGCCTACCAGCAGTATTTATGGAACATGGAGAACTACTGTACCCGTAACGCCGGCTTCTGCCAGTTTGCAAATTCTTTCTCCGCCGCCTTCTCCGGCAGTTCCTTCCCTGGCGGTACCGTCTTCCTCCTTTATTGCCTCCGAACCAATAGAGGAGGACGTGGAAATGAACCTAGTCATTATGCCGCAGAGTACACCCCAGGAAACTAATTCTACTCATAGAACACTAGCACCCTGCATCACGCGTTCTCCTACCGGTAGAAAAACTAATACAGCATCCTCGGTAGAGGGTCAAAAACTGCTAAGTAAACTTTGCATCGTCGATATACCCTCCATAGCGGAGATAAAGCCGAAGAGGTTGGATTTCAGTCATCGCGCTTACTCTCTGGCTTTACATTGTACCAGGACTAGGCTAGATTACACCGGTAGCGAAACCGTGGATCTTCTGGCGCTACTAGGAGATAAGACCAATCATTGGAAGATAATATCCAAAATTCTATCCTTCTTAGGACCGCAGGATCTTTGTTCGATAAGCATGGTATCTAAAGTTTGGAGGAGAATTTGCATAAAGGATTCAAGAGCCAACACGAGAAGACTGAGCCATATAATACTCAGGCAGAATACCAAGGAGAATTTGAAGTTAATAAAGAAAGTCAAAATGGACATGGATACCCAGAGCAGTCCAAGAAGTAGATTCGTCAGGAAAGGATGCTTGATGGAGGTCCAGAACTTGGTCGTTTCTTCCCAGCAAAGACCGCCCAACAGCCCGCCTGTGTCCCCGAGCAAAGTCAAATTCCACTCTTTCGTTAAGGTAAGTAACATAACGTATTTAATTGTCGCATTTGAATATACCAATCCTTGAAATTACAAGCCATGGTTTTCAGTCGTAAAGACCCCCATCCATTTTTTATCTTCCTCTCTCTTCTCTTACATTTTAATAAGTTAGCTGAGATAAAGACCTTCCTTGCTTTCTCTGTAATTAGCACAGACCGCAAAACACATTTACATTAAACGCGTCTCTTTTAGGTATATTCGCAAGCGTGAGCGCGCGCGAGAGAGAG
>OU427000.1:8513047-8518047 GCA_911387935.1 Dolichovespula saxonica | reverse complement strand
TATTTTCTTTGGCCGTTGATAGTAGAGTATAGGTGGGTAGTAATGGTGGGTAGAGCGATGGTAGTAGTAAGAGTAGCAGCAGCAACAGCATGATTACATCGTTTCCTCGGTAATACTTCCGTGGGAGACTCGCGTGGCTATATTGACCCAACGATATAGCACCTGGGCGCAGATGTATCGTCGGTCTCGCCTCCGTGCGTTGCTCGAAGCAGAAAAGCCCCTTCCATTTAATATGCGAGTCTATTAGGCGAACGTATGCAAAAGAGACTACTCGCGTATACGGAGTGACAGCGGTTAATTAAGCATACACCCCTCACCCCTCACCCTCACCCCACTCCTCTCCCACTAGCCGCTTGAATTTCCTTTAGAATCGATTGATAGATACTTACGTCGTTCAAAGGATACATCTTCTCCGTGGAAGAACTCGCTTTCTCGACTTTGCTGCTGATCAAGAGAGAGAGAGAAAGAGAAGGAGAGAAACTTGAAACGATCGTTCTTTACTGTTTCTTTTATTTTGTTTTATTTTGTTTTATTTTGTTTTATTTTATTTTATTTTATTTTATTTTATTTTATTTTATTTTATTTTAATGACGTCAACTAATCGCCGTGGAATTTTCGTTTTGACACGAGAATAAAAGCGAATCTTATTTATTACTCTCGACCGACCGATACAGTCTATGCATGACTAAAATTCAATTGCGAACGGAGTACGGTTCCGTACTGGTGGTAAAGTCATAAACAAAAAAGAGAAAATAATTAAAAAGATATAAATCTTTACACGAGAAAGGACAATTATATCAATGGCTATTCTTAATTTCTCACGAAAGAATTGTTGGTGTTCGTCGTTGTTACTCGTTCTTACCTGCGTTCGTACTTTCCGTTAAGAATTTCTCGATGCCATTTTTACTCGGGCCGGAGGGGGCGGGGGAGGGAGAGGGAGGGAGGGAGGGGTCGATCTCTACCTGCACGTATACACTACGTAGAAAGAGAGAAGAGACACATCGGTTTCGTACCTGTACGAAAGGTGGTATAATAAAGTAAATCCGGACGGGTATTATTCCGAAGGTACACACCTCTACCCTTCATAAAGGATTTTCGAAGCTTTAGGTTTATTCCTTTTGTTTCTTTCTTTCTTTCTTTTTCTTTCTTATTTTTGTTTTACCGTCCTTTCCTTCTTCTCATAGAATTTTAGTGAAAGCGTACGGTACCGTAAGACAAACTTTTCGAGCGTACAAATAACATTTTATATTTCGTTCGAATCATTATTTTCATTTCTTCGATAGTTACGAGCTTTCTCTGAGGGGTATAGGTTTTAAATGATATAGAAATTATTTCGAAACTGTACGAAGGTTTATCGAAATTTTATTCGAATCGAATCGATAAAGGACGCAAACGATCGATCGATATCGGTATTGTGGATCTTCCTCTTTCTTTTCTTCCTTCCTTTCTTCCTTCATTCATTCTTTCCTTTTTCCACTCGCGCGTACGTTCGAAGCTTCGAAGAAGGATATATAGGAGGTTGGCGTGCGTGTAACGAGCTCCAGTCTCGCGGCAACAAACCTCCCTTGGTCCCACGATTCCACCGGCATCTCGGGCTTCTGCAAAAAGACTTGGAATGTCTCGATAGCTCGATAAACGCATTACATCGTACGGTATACTCGACGACTACGACGACTACGACGACGAGGACGAGGACGAGGACGAGGACGACGAGGACGACGAGGACGACGAGGACTTTGCGAAGGGCACCTACCCTCTAACTCTTTCTCTTACTCTTTCCCTATCTCTATCTCTCTCTAAAGTCTTTTGCTTTTAAACGAAAAATAAGAATCGTCCTCGAAGAAACTACTCGCGTGTCCGCCACCACCTGCACCAACGATCTGCATTTGCCGCGTCCTTCGTGCTCTCCACCCTTCTCGTCTACCTTCTCTTCGTGCTCCTTTAACATCGTCCTTTATCGAGAAATCTACTCCGGGGGAGCGGGGACGGGGGTAGGATGAACAAAAAAATAAAATAATAATAATAAAAAAGAAAAAAAATGAACCAAAAAATATCGAGTTATCTCTTACCGGTTAAATACGTACATACTCGAGTTTAATTTTCATTTGTCGATAAATTATAATTAATGATATCCCGATATCGTATTTTCATAACATGTTTTACATGAAATTTATTATGTTCTCAATGATCGTGTATCATAGAACGAGTTAATAGAAAAATCGTCGTCGTCGTCCCCCGCCCCTTTTAGAAATAAAGTAATATTAAAGAATGTTATACCATTTTTCTTGTACGTCCTATTACATGTACGTACGTGTGGTACGTACGTACGTCTACATGATTCGATTTCCAAGGAAAATATATATAAGACGCGATAGGAGGTTTTATTGCTTCTCCCGATACGAGCAGCGTGAGAAACGTCAATGAACGTATTCAAGTTGAATCGATCAATGAAAAGCATGATATCGTTATTAAATGACGCGATAACTATCTATCGATAAAGAAAACGATCGAAGAGGAAGAAGGATGAGGAGGTGGAGATGGAGATGGAGATGGAGATGGAGGAGGAGGAGGAGGAGGAGGATGCGAAGAAGAAGAAGAAGAAGAAGCTGTACTCTTATCGTAGATCTCGTCGTTCATTACTCTCAAGGAAAGATCGTCGTAGCTACGATCTCTTTCGTATCTTACTTTCTTACTTTCTCTATCCGACCGCGAGTCTGTCTGTCTGTCTGTCTGACTGACTGACTAAATGACTGACTGATGACAGTGTTGTTGCTTTGATCGATCACGCGCGAAGTTGCCGTCGATTTGATAATAAAATTTTGACAGGCTCTGTTGATCTCATTAGAGATAGAGATCTGCTGGAATTCGTCGATCTTCGTCATCGATCATATCGATCTATTAAATACGATTTTAATATATATGTGTGTATATATATATATATATATATATATATATATATATATATATATATATATATATATATATATCTTCCTACGAGAAATTTATTTACCTATCCTCACGCGACGTCTTATAAATATCGTTTCCTTCGATATATACATATATTTCAATTCGACGAATTGAAATTATTTATGTCATACGCGATTGGTTTTATAAATAAGACATCGTAATTGTTATTAATTATTTATACACACACACACACAGATATACCTTATGTACTTAAATAATCCGTGAGATAATCCCTTTAAGAACTCGATAACGAAGTAATTAAACCACTAGCCGGGCAACGAGCGTGTCCAGCTTTAACCTTTCTTATCTGCTTATTAAAATCCTCAACGAGGAGGGGGGAGGGATAGGGGTAGGGGTAGGGGTGGATTTATGCAGGTAGTAGTAGCAGCAGTACATAGCCTTAAGCATAGGATCTTCATTTATCGGTAAGAATTACCGAGGGAAGAGCAGGAGGTGTTCACCCTTCCGTAACTCCACCTATTCGTAGGAAGGAAACACGGACCTGTGCATTGTCAACGGTCGCAGGAAAGGATAACGAAAAAAAAAAAAAGAAAAAAAAAATTGCCCTTCCTCCTTCCTTCTTGTCCACGAAAAGGGTCAAAGAAAGACCTTTTCTTTCCCTCCTCCTCCTCCTCCTTCTCCTCCTTCTCCTCCTTCTCCTCCTTCTCCTCCTACTCAATTTCCTACTTTTTTTTTTCGAATTTCTTTTTCTTTCTCTTCTACGCGATTAAACGAGCGTGCTTCCCCTCCTCTCCAACCCCTCCCCGTCCCTCCTTCAATTTCGTAAGAAAATGGGGAGGAATACGACGATTCCGTGCACGGGACGATACCGAAAAAAAAAAAAGAAATAATAATAATAAAAAATAAAAAACGAAAAGATCGACGATTAATTCAACGTCGAGAGAAATTTATTTTCTCGATTCGAAGCACGAATGTCCCGGGGGCGTGCGACTAAGAGGAGTAGCAGCAAAACGTACGTACGCGAATTTAGAATATTCGATTAGAGAATTAGATTCCTAAATGCGTTCGCGTGCGATCAAATCGTGCGGTAGTCTCTTCCTATTGTTTCAATCTCTCTCTCTCTCTCTCTCTCTCTCTCTCTCTCTCTCTCTCTCTCTCTCTCTCTCTCTCTCTCTCTCTCTCTCTCTCTCTCTCTCTTTCTTTTTTCAATCCGGATTTCGTTACGTTTTAGAAAAATATTTCATTGAAAGTTCCAAGAAGAAGAAGAAGAAGAAGAAGTTTCGAATCGAATTGGCGATCGCGGTCGAACGATCGCTCGCTATTGCAGCTGTGGTGGTGGTGGTGGTGGTGTGGCACCCTTTGAAAGATCCAACGTTGATGATAACGAAGACGACACCCGTAGAGAAAGAGAGAGAGGGGGGGGAGAGAGAGGAGAGAGTGAAAAAGACAGTTGGTCGCAGGTGCTCGGTTTCTAAGCTACTTCCGCCGTTTTACTTCTTTCGGTTCTCACTCTCTTTATTTATTTTTTTTTTTTTTTTTTTTCATTTCTTTTCTTCTTTTTTACTTTTTTTTTTTTTACGTTCGTTCGAAAAGGAGGGAACAACACGCATATATATATATATATATATACACACACACACACACACACACGATCAAGACGCCCGTTGGTAATTTTTCTTCGCGCGCGCGCGCGCACATTCGTTTCGTTCCACCTTCGTGACGGTTAGAAGAAATAACACACCGTGCGTTTATTATATACGGATGCACTTTCACGTGCGCGAGCCCGAGCGCGCCGATAAAAAAATTTCGACTTGAATTCTTCCGGTTGCGGTGAGAAGGGGGAGGGAGGATAGGAGGGAGGGAGGAGGGAGTGGGTAGGGTTGAATGGGGTCTTCGTTACCCGCACGAAGGAAATAAAGGATTTGTATATCCATAAAGCATCAACGTCGTCGTCTTCGTCTTCGTCGTCGTCTTCGTCGTCGTCTTCGTCGTCGTCTTCGTCGTCGTCTTAGTCGTCGTACGAAGTTCTCTGGCTCGTTCTTCTCGAGCAAAGAAATTTCTCTCTGCATTTT
>OU427000.1:8453047-8510547 GCA_911387935.1 Dolichovespula saxonica | reverse complement strand
TCCGTGTTGCGGAGGGGTAAAGGGCCAGGGAAAGAGAGAGAGAGAGAGAGAGAGAGAGAGAGTGAGAGTGAGAGAGAGATAGGGACGCAGGAATGTACAACAGCTGCCCCTATCCCGATGGGTTTGCTTTTGAAAGTCCGACCCTGGCGTCACTAGCGAGAGATAGTAACCCAATATGCCGTGAGAACGAGAGAAAGAGAGAGATGGAGATATGGTGCGTCGTTCTCGTCGTCGTTCTCGTTGTCGTTGTCGTTGTCTTCGTCGTCGTCGTAGTCCATGGTGAGACGGTGTTGCTGCTAGTGCTGTTTCTGTTGCTGCTGTTGTTGCTGCTGCTGCTTCTGCTCCTGGCTGTTCCGACTATGGTGGGGGATGGAAAGAAAGAAAGAAAGAGAAAAGAAAGGAAGAGAGCGGAACGTGAAGAGAATGAACAAACGCGTTTTAAAGAGGGAGGGTTCCTCCCCTGCTTAGAAGCGTAAAACCTTACCGCTGGCGGTCCTGCTGCAGCTGCAACACCCGCAGAGTGTATATATATATATATATATTTCGTTCAGTTTTGCTCAATTTCGTTTTTATTCATTCGTTTATTTACCTTTTTTTTTTTTTTAGTATTACTATCATTATTTTTTATTTATTTATTTCTTTTTTATTCTCTTTTTTACCGTACACATATATTTTTATTTCGTTCAGTTTTGCCCAATTTAATTTTTATTCATTCATTTATTTAATTCTTCTTTTTTTTTTTTTTTTAGTATTACTATCATTATTTTTTATTTATTTTTTTTTTATTCCCTCTCTTTTTTATCGTACACATATTTTTATTTCGTTCAGTTTTGCCCAATTTCATTTTTATTCGTTCATTTATTTAATTCTTCTTTTTTTTTTATTGATATTATTATCATTATTTTTTATTTATTTATTTTTTAATCCTTCTCTTTTTTACCGTACATATATATATATTATCGCATACGTATTACGTTTGCATTCGTGCTCTTCCCCCGTCGTCGTCCCGTGCACAGCCCCACCCCCCGTTCCCTACGCCATTCCTTCTCATGGTGATTTCGTGATTTTATATTACACGGGGAAACGCCTACCAAACCAAACGTATCCTTATCTCTCCTCGGAGCCGCGTATATCGATACGCAGACGCTATTAAGGGCGATATTTACGCACGGGGGTGGGGAGGGGAGGAGGGGGATGGGTTTGTAAGGTCTGCTGCTGCTGCGGAGAGGCGCACATTAATTGCGCGCGTCCGCTTTTACGTACGCGCATTCCGACAAAGAGATTTATACAACGGGGAAAGGTTAGGGCGGCGTTATCGCCGCGAAATGATTACGCGTCCGCGAGTTTGTGTACGTGTGTGCTACGTGGATTCCTACTTAAAATATATGTATATATATATATATATATAAAAGCATAGAAGCAAAAGGGATACGTGAAACGAATCTTAGATATCGCGTATGTGTGACGATCACTCGCGTTGAATAATAAATGTCGCGTACGGTAAAACGGCGTTATAAATCTCGATTAGGTGTAACATCGAACTCGAAGGACGATCTCTAATGTATATCTAATGATTGCCGTACATTTTTTTATTTTTTACTTTTTTTTTTTTTTCTTTTTTCTTCTTTTCGTTAAATGAAAAAATCTGTATCCAAGATATTTCCTTTTTATTTTTTTTTATTTTTTTCTTTTTCTCTACCGCGAATGCACGAGCTCCGAAAATATATAACGACCGATGCATTCTCGTGACGCATTCTCGCGCGAATTAGAAGGGTAAACGAGAAAGTACAATAGCCCTTGTAATAACGTCATACTCTCGAGACGTTGATCAGCTAAAACAACGATGGAATCTTCAACGGCTCCCCCCTTACTCCCGCGCATCGTATTGCAACGCATAGCATAGCATAGCATAGCGTAGCGTAGCGTCGCAACGTTTCGTTTCATAGCGTACACGTGTATCTAATATCTACGCGCTAAATAGCGGAAATATCCGACGAATGACGAATCATAATTTTCTTTCGTCTAGTAGACTCTCTCTCTCTCTCTCTCTCTCTCTCTCTCTCTCTCTCTATTTCTATCTCTTTCTCTCTTTTTTCTCTTTCTATATCCGACTGTCAATTAAATCTTGACAACGATAGGAAACTAGAAATCGGAATGGGGGAGTCGCCTACGCATTTTACATCCACCACGTTAAAATGTGTGTGCCACTCAAGGAAGGTGGTTTATATATATATATATATATATATATATATATATATATATATATATCGTTGACGTATAAAACCGCCATTGTTTAATCGGTATAAGAGCGGAAACTTGAATGTGGTAGAAAAACAAGGATAATAAGGGCTCGACCCTTTCGCACTTGCTCTCCTACGGCTGCTGGAACATTTATTGCGAACGAGTAAGAGTGAGAAAGAAAGAAAGAAAGAAAGAAAGAAAGAAAGAGTAAGTAAGTGAGAAGGAGAGAGAGAGAGAGAAAGATAGATAGAGTGAGTGAGTGAGTGAGCTCGTACCCGCATTCGCGGCTCGCAAAAGAATAATAAAAAAAAAAAAAAAGAGAAAAAAATTGTAGGGAGGCGGGGGTGAGAGAGGGGTGTCGGAGGAGAGAAAAAACGACATTCCCTCGTTGCGGCAAGCAACAAGCAACAGCGACACGTCTCGAAGTAAACTCGGTCCTTCCGTCGCGCTAACGAACTAGTCACCGTGGAAACTGCGAAGAAGACTTGGATGTCGCGTTTCAAACCTCTCGCCCCCCTACCCCACACCCCCACCCCCCGTCCCCGTAATAACTCCTCGCAATCTTTCTTTTTCCCCTCGCACGAATGTGAAATTCCAAATAGAGAGGCGAGGCGGTTTATAATCGCAATGGCCGAGAACGTTTTTCCATTTGGCCGAATCTTGTTCGATTTAAGGATGGGATAAATGTAATACCGGGTGGGGTTAATAATGGCGGTAAAATATCTCGATGGCGAAGCTCATCCCCTCTCTTCTCTTCTTCCTCCTCGCGTTCATTCGTGTAGGTAAGAGACAGGCGGAGAGAGGGTAATAGAAAGAAGAAGAAAGAGGAAGAGGAAGATCTCACTGTGTGTGCGGGATGCTTTTCATCTTTACCCTCGCTACCAAATGAGATGATGCGCGCTGATGCAATCGAGGAGCGAGCGAGCGAGCGCGCGCGCGCGTTGTTGGGGTGGGCCATGGAACGTTGTTGATGATGATGAGGAAGAAATAGAGAAAGAAAAATAACAAGAAGAAGAAGAAGAAGAAGAAGCCATTGTCGAAAGTAGTGAAGATTCGGTAAAGAAAAGGGAATAATGGATGGAGGGGGTGGGACGAATAAGGGAAAAGAATAAGGAACGTACGTGTGTGTGTGTGTGTGTGTGTGTGTGTGTGTGTGGATTCGTCGCGCTTCGCCATCGTCTTCCTTGTCGTCGTCTAGACGGAGGACGAAGACGACGACGAAGACGACGACGAAGACGACGACGTGCACGCTTGGCCGTGCACGCGCGCGCACGAGCGTGGAGAGGATCCGAATGTGCGGCCCCGAGAGAGCGGCCTGCCTGCCTCCCTCCCTCCCTCTCTCCCTCCTCTCTTCTCTGGCAGCGAGACTATCGGCTCCCCCCTCCAATCGGCTCTCTCTCTCTCTCTCTCTCTCTCTCTCTCTCTCTCTCTCTCTCTCTCTCTCTCTCTCTCGCTCGCATGCCTTCCGGCCTCGTGCGCGCTCGTGCGTCGTCTCGAGCGACGGCCCGGCAGCGTGGGGGAGAGAAAGAGAGAACGGTCCTTGTTGCTATGCAGCCGTCGGCCCGAAGGATCCAAGCGAGAGAGAAAGAAAGAGAGAAAGAGAGAGAGAGAGAGAGAGAGAGAGGACGCGCGCGCGCGCGCGCGCGAGAGAGCGACCCACCGACCGACCGAGAAGAGAGAACGCTATGATTATTATTCGCGGCCCGAATAACCAGTGCGCCGCGGCCCGCCAGGGAAGCCGCCTCTTCTTCTGCTCACCCACCCCTCCCCTCCCCTCCCCGCTCCTCGCCACCCAACCCCACCCTTTCCTTCCTCCAACACCCGCCCTCCCTCTTTCTCTTTCTCTCCTCTTTCTCCTCTTCCTCCTCTTCTTCTTCTCCTTTCGTGCCGTTTCTGGCCGCTTTTTCTACTCTCCTCTCCTCTCCTCTCCTCTCCTCTCCTCACCTCTCTACTTCTCTCTACTACTCTTTACTCTTCCGAAGAGGAGAACGAAGTAGAGTAGTAGTTTAGTAATGGTAGTAATCAGTGTTAATAGTATTAGTGGTGGTAGTATCAGCGTTAGTGGTATTAGTAGAGTAGTAGTAGTCCTCTTTCCCGTGCGATCCTTCCGCGCGCGGAGGAGAGATTCCGCGAGGCACGAGACTAAGCACCGCGTCAACGACAGCAGCAACAGCAGCAGCAGCAGCAGCAGCAGCAGGGGCTCGCTCCGATGTCGTAACCTTGTTTACTTTTAAGGCTTCCCTTGGCAACAGGTCGCCGCTTTCCGCGCGCCGGTTCTCTCCCCAGCCTCCGCGCGTCGCGAACAGAAGAAGAAGAAGAAGAAGAAGAGGAGGAGAAGAAGAGAAGAGAAGAGAAGAAGAAGAAGAAGAGCGCGAGAGAAAGAAGGAAAAACGCGAGCCTTCCGGCGCTGCCTGCTCGCCTGTTGCCCGCTGATTCGCGAGGAGACCGACCTCGAAGCTTTCGCAATCCCTTCCCAATTTCTCCTTCCTCCCACCCCTCTCCTCCTCCTCCTCCTCCTCCTCCTCCTCCTCTCTCCGTTCTCTCGAATAAAAAGCCTCCGCTTCTCTCGGTCTCCTTTCTTTTGCGTCGCAGGATTTCGTTCGGTTCTCTCGACTCCGAGAGAACACAACCGCACCACCTCGACTTGGCCAACCAAGTCCTCTCTTTCTAGCCGTTAGTTCTTATATCCTCCTTCCGGTCATAGCGAGGGGGAAAAAATTTATTTACTTTTGCTTTTCCTACTTTACCCCTTCCTTCGTTCATTCATTCATTCGTTCGTTCGTTCGTTCGTTCGTTCATTCATTCCTACCTTTCTCTCTACCGTCTTTCGAGGAGTCCAAGCTCGGAATCGATATTAACGTAAAATTCCCACGGTTCTTCCCACGTAATCGAGCTCATAAAAGCGCTTTGGCATTCCTATATACGCGAGAACGCCTCCTCTCTCAACGCCCTCGGCTTTGACGCCGACCTAAGACAATATTTCGGCTCGAGTAAATCCCTGTGACGCGAGATTAACACGTAGGAGGAAAAGAGGAGGAGGATGAGGTGGAGGTGAAGGAGGAGGAGGAGGAGGAGGAGGAGGAGGAGGAGGATATGCGTTTATACTGTTACAGTATATATACAACAACACCGGGCGTTCGGGCGAACGTCCTTGCCGTTTATGCTTCCTTCGATGCGCTCGAAACGTTCCGATGTAACGGGAGCAACAAAGTGTAACGACTCTCTCTCTCTCTCTCTCTCTCTCTCTCTCTCTCTCTCTCTCTCTCTCTCTCTCTCTCTCTCTCTCTCTCTCTCTCTCTCTCTCCGCTATACTACGGACCGTAAGATTTAAATCGCCTTTCGTTTGATGGATCTCTACCTTTGCAGCGTAATACGGTTAACGTCCTCACCTGTGCGCACAAATATAACCTTCCATTTCCGTTCATTCTCTTCTTTTTACACACTTCTGGTGTGCGTGCGCGCGTGTGTGTGCGTGTATGCGCGCGCTCGCGCGCGCAATGAACGTCGCGAAAGATCGCGAACGTCGTCCTTAAATTTGCGGAACACCATAAACTTCTTTCCCCACCCCACCTGACCTACCCCTTAAGAAATTTTCTTTCAACGTTGTCTCGTACCACCCGTCCTTTACAACATATAAAATACGTCACCTGTGGTATTTCCGAATATCCTCGTTTCCTGTGGATTATCATTCGCGTGACTAAAATTTCTTCACATCGATCAAAGCCGAACGAACGAACGAACGGACGGACGGTGTTGTCTGTTCCGTACAAGAAATTTCGATGTAACGTCGGACACATATTCTTTTTTTTTTTTTCGCGGTGGGTCCATCAAATAAATTATTCACTTCACATTGCCCCGGGAACCCCATAAACGAATTATGACATGGCTCGTTACCTACCTACCTACCTATCTACCTGCCTACGTACGTACGTACGTACATACGGTTAGAACGATTAAAACACAATGCTACTCGAACGATGATCACGTATAAGTTCGTGGATAGTAGTACGCTCGTTCGTTTAACACGGTGTTGCATTGGCGCCGCTACTAGCTTACAAATAGCTCATAATATTATTGTTGAAACTTTCTATCGGAAGGTTATCATAGAGACAAGGAGGATGAGAAGGAGAAGGAGGAGGAGGAGGAGGAGGAGGAGGAGGAGGAGGAAGAGACCGTGGCGGTGTTACGCCTGAGACTTTATTCGAATTCCCGTAGCGAAACGTCCCGAAGATATAAACAGGTTGTTATATCCTTGTTCTCGCGGAATCTTCTACCTACTACTACCTTCTCTCCGACACACACACACACACACACACACACACACATATATATATATCGATATATAACGTCGGTCCGACTGGATATCCAGTATTATTAACCGGTGGCAATTTTTATTCAGAATATATACCCTGTCTGTTTGCCTGCCTTCCCTGCTTGCCGGCAGGTAGGTAGGTAAGTAGGTAGGTAGGTAGGTATGTAGGTAGGTAGGTAGGTAGGTAGAAAACGATCGAACGCATATATAATAAGTATGTATATACCATGTCCGAGACCTTCTAATCCAATTCCTTTTTATGACTCATCTTAGAGTAATTTCTTCCACCTCCTCCGCCCTCCCCCCGCCCCGTCGGAATATAAAATCGAGAGATATTCAAATTCAAATTGGTTTTTGACAATCGTTAAAAATGAATAATTACAAGATACGATATACGATCGATAATGAAAAATCGATCGAGACCCGTTAGAAACAACTACAACTACAACTACAACTACTACTATACTTGGCCAAGGAGAAAATAATAATTCTCCTTTGGCTCGATCGACGTAATCTATAATAAATAGAGTCTGGCCGAGTTAATAACAGATTAGTAGAGCAGTAGAGCGTGTTCTCGTCTGTCTCTCTACTACTACTGCTACTACACGCGACGAGTATATTATACTACTACGTACATCAGGCGTCCGCCACTAGCAAAAGGCCATTCGCACGAATACGTACACGGTGGTTGTAGTGGTGCAGTAGGTAATAGTAGCGGTGGTAGTAGAGTAGTAGAGTAGTAGAGTAGTAGGTAACGTCGAGTTGGTAATTTTATCGGCCGGAGGAAGGTGTCCCGTTCAGAGATACCGGAGATATAAGGTATAAGGGAAAAGGTACGTGTAAACAAGAGTTCCCTCGTTAATAGGTATAATTGAAAGGTGCAAGATAGGAAGCACAGAGAGTAAGAGAGAGAGAGAGAGAGAGAGAGAGAGAGAGAGAGAGAGAGAGAGCCAATACCTGGCGCATAACTCGTAAGTAATATTAGAAGCTGGTTCTCTCTCTCTCTCTCTCTCTCTCTCTCTCTCTCTCTCTTTACGGATAAAACCGGCCTCTCGAACGTAATAGCTCTACTAGCTCTCTAACTCCTCGATAACCTTTACCTGCGCGTTACTCTTTCCAACGACTGCGGTGCGGCTGCGGCGGTCTGCCTCGAGTCGGAAGGACGCTAACACGGAGAAGAGAGAGGAAGAGGACTCTCTTTCTCTCATTCATCGCTTCGCCTCGTTTGCTTTCTCAATGGAGAGAAGAACGTCGTCGATCGTCGAGCACCGATACACTTCAAAGCGTTATGAAAGTGAAGTAAAAATAAAATAAATAGTCCGACCCCTATACGAAATATAACGAACAATACGCCCATAAATTATGTATCGTAAATCGTGTTAAAACCCGAGGAGGAGGAGGAGGGGGAGGAGGGGGAGGAGGAGGGAGAGTACCGTGCCGTTTTTCGAGATACGAGAGAGACGAACGATCTAAAACAAAAACAAAAAAAGAAAAAAAATGTCGCAAGTGGCGGTCGCATGCGTTAATCTAAAAGGAGAGGAGACATAATTAGGAAGGAATTATCATTTTCGAAGGACCCTCTCTCTCTCTCTCTCTCTCTATCTCTCTCTTTCTCTTTCTATCTATCTATCTACGGGGTAGGTATCGAAAAGCCCCGATGGTGGGCCCCGTTTCGCGAACAGGTACGCGATCCGTCGTAGGAGGGCAAAGTTCACGGCTAACGACGGTACGATAATGAGGACAGATAAGCCAGGCAGGCAGAGGGGGGTATGGTGTTCCTCCTCCTCCTCCTCCTCCTCCTCTTCTTCTTCTTTTCTTTCTTCGGTGTCGCGTAGGCTCTCTCCACCCGACGTTAGCTCTCACGAGAAGCGAGCAAGCAAGAAAGCGCGCAAAAGGGGTTTTGCGTCAATTTAGATAAAGCCGATTAAAACGACGAGAGGGAAACAGAGAGAGAGAGAGAGAGAGAGAGAGAGAGGAGAACCTCTTTTCCCTCATCCTCTCTCATTCTTCTTATTCTTACTTTCCTCCTCTTCTTCGTCGTCTTCTTCTTTTTTTTTCTCCCTTTTTTCACTTCTTACTCGCGACGTCGTAAATTCTTCTGCATGGACATATTATATCCTACTGTGTACTCTTCGCACACACACACACACACACAGAGAGAGAGATAGAGAGAATTTGTCTTTTGCGGGCGTCGAAGTCGTTTCATTTCGCAACCCTTAAACGCGTTGACACGATTACAAGGCCATAATACCGAACGCACTACGTGCATCCAACGCCGACAATAAAATGTTTATTGAACCCTTGACACACACAACGGTCGCGTATATATAAATACGTTTTAAACAGTAATTATATTCTTCGCGTAATAATATCGTTCTTTTCCTTTTCTTTTTCTTTTCTTATATGTGTACGCGTTAGGATTTTTTCCCTCTCCACTTTCTTTCTTTTTTGTTTTTCTTCATTCGTTTTCACTTTTTTCTATGGAAAAGAAAAATAAAGGAAGGACGGAATGGGAGGGGGTGGAGACGAAGCTAGGCGTCGTTCAAATCCATGACGATTGTTGAAATATATGTATATATTTTTCGAAAAATTTGTGGAAGCTCCGGGTTTAATATATATATACATATAATACGGCTTGGTATGCGAGTAAGCACGTTGCATATGTCGTATCGCATATCGAATCGTTGCGTGAGGTCGCTCGGTTGCAATGCCTTGGTATGCGACCGGCGTTACATTCTTCGGCGTCGTCGGGATACGTACATGGAATCGATCTCTCGATCATCAGCCACACAGGGTCCTCTCTCTCTCTCTCTCTTTCTCTCTCTCTCTCTCTCTCTCTCTCTCTCTCTTACTCTTAATACCTTCTGGATCGCGAATAAAGATCTTCGGTCTGTACCGCCTTTGCTTTCTAATTACAAAAGAAAAAAAAAAAAAAGCAAGAACAAACGATAGAAGAAGAAGAATAATAAGAACAACGAATTATAAATTTATAAAACGAGAAACGAACGGATATCGAGGGAATAATTTCTACGAGAATTTGAACGTTCGTCGCTTGCTTGCGCTTATAACGTGTGTCCGTTGATGACGGAGAGAAGAAAGCTGTCAAAAAAACAAAAACTGAGTCGGAGAGGATGCGAAAAGAAAGGAGAAAAGAGGAGAGCTCTCTCTCTCTATCTCTCTCTTGCTTTCCTTTTGCCAGAGAGAGAGAAAGAGAGAGAGAGAGAGATGATAGGCGATGGTGGTGGCGGTATCTCGGCGTGTAGCGTCGTTAAACGAGCGCGCCGCGACGAGAAAGCGGTGACGGTGGTCTCTCTCTCTCTCTCGTGTGTTGTGTGTTGTGTGTTGTGTGTTGTGTCCGTCCGAATGAAATGAAAGAGGAAGAGAGATGGCGGGAGGCTGTCGAACGAGCGAGCGTGCGAGCGAGCGAACAAGTAAGAGAGGGAAGTAGTGGTAAGAGAGTGCGGAGAGAAGTGCCGTGGTAAGAGAGAAGGGACAGAAAGAGAAAGAAAGAGAGAGAGAGAGAGAGAGAGAGAGAGAGCCTGTTGCCGGGTCCTGTTGCTACCCGGTTACGGTGCATCGTGCTGAATTCGCAACGAGACTTTTTGGCGATTGCTTTGAATAATGTATGTGTAATAGACGCGTTGGTTTATATACCTAGCCCGAGGCTAGCACGATATTTCTTTTCTTTTTCTTTTTTTTTTTTTTTCTTGTTCTTCTTGTTATTCTTCTACTTCTACTTCTTCTACTTCTACTTCTACTTCTGCTTCCTTTTTATCGCTCCTCTTCTTCTCGTCGCTTTTTTATTTTTTCTTCTTCATTTTTTTATTTTTTCCCGTTAACGCGCCACACTCTCGCGCCTTTCTGTTTTTTCGTGAGGCCAAAATGGTGGTACGGTGTGATGATGGTGGCGATGGTGGTGGCGATGGTGGTGGTGATGGTGGTGGTGGTGGTGGTGGCTTCTTATCGGCGCCGCCATCGTCCTCGGCGTTTTGCGATCTTTCTGCGCAGGACTTCGTGAGAGTCTTTTGCTCGCTCGTTCGTTCGTTCGCTTGTCCTTGGGCGAGTCAGTCACGTCATCGTCCAGATATCCTGAATCCTGGCCCGCTCTCGATCCTGTTTTTCGTAGCCCGTCTATTATCGACCATCGCGCACCGGCTCCCTCTCCTCCATATCTCGAACTTTGATATTCTTTTTTGTTTTTTTTTTTTCTTTTTTTTTTTTTTTTTATTTATTTTTTTTATCGTAAAACGAACGACGACGACAAGCTTTTTTTTTTTTGCCCCATACTCTCGCGTTAATTATAAAAATGAATTTTAAGTCGTCTGTAGTCGAGAGAAAATGGCGCTCGTCCAACAACGAAGGGAGTTCGAGTTGTCGTTGCATTTATTTTTAACGGGTCGTCGTGGTAAACGCAAACGCAAACGCAAACGTAAACGAGAATAAAAGAGACGACGCACCTTGATGTGTTTAGCCTACGTGTAACGATCGTTGATTAGCAGGGATACTCGTATAAACTCTCGTCTAGTTAGTCGTAACGTTGCGATCTTTAGATGTATATATGTGTATGTATGTACGTATGTATGTATGTATATATTTATTCGTCATGGCAAACTCGAAGAGACGAACAAAAAAATCTCTTCCACCGAGTCGTCAACGGAGTTCGCGCAATGAAAACGTTTTTAAAAGATGTGTTTTTCTCATCGTTTATCGAGTCTCCAAGCCAAATCTCCTCGTGTTCCTTGAACTATGCTCTCTCTCTCTCTCTCTCTCTCTCTCTCTCTCTCTCTCTCTCTCTCTCTCATCTCGTCTCATCTGATCTCATCTGATCTCATCTCATCTCGACGGTGCTAGATTTTTTTGGCAATGAAGTGTGAATCATTTAGTCTCCGAAAAATAAAGGAATCATCATGTTTGCGGGGAAGAAAAAAAGAGAAAAAGAGAAAGAGAGATCCGTAAGAATAAATTCGAAGAAATATTTAGACGCGACCACCGCCGTGGTCCACGGGGGTCATAGAAAGAGGCGCCAAATCATATTTTCGTCGTAGAGAGGTATCGACGAGAAGGCCTACGGGAGACGACCGGAATTAAACCATTTAACTAGGAGCGTCCGCTGTGTTACTCTCCTTCGTCTTCGTCTTCGTCTTCGTCTTCGTCTTCGTCTCACGTTGGGCATTCGTTCATTCTATATCGTTAAACGTCTACGACGTTAGACGAATCAAACTCTAAATCTGTTCTAAACGTTTATACTAACAATTTTTCCCAATTAAATATTCCGTTCGTTCAACGCTTTATAATAAATACATGCGAATAATGTGATATTTATTTTCGAAGGAAAGGAGAACGAAAAATAAAAGGAAAGAAAGAAAAGAAAAAAATATTTCGGACGAACTGGAATGAAAAAAAAAAGGAGAGAGAGAGAGAGAGAGAGAATGAGAGAAAGAGAGAGAGAGACGAATAAGTAAAGGAGTGCCGTTGAATGAACCGAGAAACCTCGTGGTCGACGATCCGCTTCGCTTTCCCGCGCGTTCCATGGACGTGCGCGCGCAGGCCCTTTCGTGACGCTCTCTATCTCTCTCTTTCTCTTTCTCTCTCTCTCTCTCTCTCTCTCTCTCTCTCTCTCTCTCTCTCTCTCTCTCTCTCTCTCAAGGCCATGCAAATCTTAATGAACGCGAGGGAAACGTCCCGTTGCCGAGCGTCGTCACAGCGTCGTCCTTGCATCGCGGAGGACGATCCGGCGCCATTAGAAAAAGTGAAACCTGCGATCTCCGATCGATCCTGAGAAAGAGAGCGATGGAAAGAGAGAGAGAGAGAGAGAGAGAGAGAGAGATGCACTATCTTTTTGTGTCGGGTCTTGTTTTTTTTCCCTTCATTTTTTTATTTTTTTTTTTTTTCTTTTCCTCAAAAAGAACGGATGGTAAAAATGAAAATGGCGAAAAAAAAAGACGACGGGGGGTATAATAACCTTCGATGATTTATTTTTAATAATTTATTATTAACACCGTCACCCCTTAATTTTTGATAATTTCTTTTCATTCGTTCATTTATTTATTTATTTATTTATTTATTTATTTATTTTAAGGAGAAAATTTACGACGAACGTGTAGGAGGAGGTTGTACGAATTTTATGTAAAAAAAATAAAAAAAAAAAAATAAAAAAGAGAAAAGAATTCGCGAATCATTTTGCATATGGCGGAGCTGGGGGGAGGGAGTGGACGGGCGGGAGGGAAAGTCAACGCCCCGGTAAATAAACAAAAGATGGTAAAGACAAAGAAAGAAAGAATGGGGAAGGATGAAGAGTAGGAAGTCGAAGTCACACACTCGGCGTCGTCGTCCACGTGCTGCTGTTATTGTTATTGTTGTTATCGCCGTCTTCGTCTGTACTTCGGCTGATCCCCACCACCATCACCATAACCACCACCACCACCACACCACCAAGGAGAGAACGGCCGTCTGCCCTATCCGCCCGCCCTGCCCCCCCTCCCTCCCCCACTCCTTCCCACCCTTTTTACCCCTTCTCTTGTACGGTCACGTCACGAAAGGCGCGCTGCTGGCCCCCGGACGCTGTACTCTGGTGGGGATTACGATTAACGGACTCTAATTGCATAGCAACAGTGAGCCCCGAGATAATGATACATACATCTGACGCTTGTGCGCGCGCGCGCGCGAGCGCTCGCGCGAGAACGCGCGAACGCGCCTCATTCTGGCCCACTTAAACAAAAAAAGAAAAAAAAAAAAACAAGAATGAAAGAAAACGACCGAACTCCTAGCTCTCCGCCATTTTTTCTTCTTTTTTGTTGGTTTTGCGCGCGCTTCGATCGAGACATTTTCATTCGCGTTAACGCGCGGTAATATCGCATGCGCCTTGTGTGTGTGTGTGTGTGTGTGTGTGTTTATGTATTATATATATATGTGTGTGTGTATATATATATATATATATTTTTTTTTTTTACCTCGCATCTCCATATTCATGCCAATATCCTTCTTTCTCCTTTCGGAGATTCGAGTTTGGACTTTCGAAATCTCATTTTTGTTGCCAAGTGGAAAGGAAGAAGCAAGCAGAAAACACACCTGCCACGTTCCCAATTATAACGAGAATAACCCTCAACCACAAATACATTATCGTCTTTTTATTATTATTATTATTATTATTATTATTATTAAATATTTTTACAGTAGATCTTGCTTTATTTAACTTTCAATCTTTTTGCCGCAGCAAAAAAAGAAAATTAATTAAATATATATATATATATATACATACACACGCATATATCAACGCAATAGTACTAATATAGAAAATGACGTAAGCCGATGACGTTGTTCGAGGTAGCAGATGACTTTTTCGATAGGCCACGCGAAATGCACGTGAACGGGGTCCAACTTTTATTCTTTTTGTTTTTCTTTTCTTTTGTTTTATTTTTTTTTTTCTCCTTCTTATTCCTTCTATTCCTCCATTGCAGTTTGCGCGCGCGTGATCAACACAAAGGGACTTTGCGCGCTTTTATACCTGTCGATGAGGAGGATCTGTTATGTCTGTCTTTATACCTCTACGAACCATTCGACGAACTTTGTTAATCTCAGAACTCTTTCAAAATCCAATCTCTCTCTCTCTCTCTCTCTCTCTTCCCCCCCCTTCTCTCTCTCTCTCTCTCTCTCTTTCACGTTTTTCAACGTGAGTGAAAGGAGTTGGAGAACTGACGCTGTCGTTGATAAAAACAAAACAAAAAAAATAATAAATAAATGAAAAATAATAAAAAAGATGAAGAGGATGATGGAGAAGAAATTCTTCCACTTTCCTTCGTCAAAATGGGGGCCATTTCAAAACTGGAGACGAGGATATATAATATACCCAACCAAAATGGATCGCGTTACTAGGCGCGACAAGGAGAGAGAGAGAGAGGGGGGGCAGCACGTTTGTCTATCTATTCGCCATAATCAACGAATCCAAGAGGAAAGAGAGGGGGGGAGGCACCATGCAAAACCTGTTGTCTCTTCTGTTATGTCTTCTCCGATTTTTGCTCTCCTCGTTTCGGTTCATCGTCATCATCATCATCGTCATCATCGTCATCATCGTCATCATCGTCGTCATCATCGTCATCTCCTTTGAACGTTCCGTTCGTCGTAAATCGAATCGACAACATTCAATCAATATCGAGAGATATCGTTTCTTTAATCACACGTCATTCGTATCATCTTCTAATGTCGTTTACACCTTATACGTGTTTAGATAAAAAAAAAAAAAGAGAGAGAGAGAGAGAGAGAGAGAGAGATGGAGAGAGAGGAATGAAACTTTTGTTTTGTTGCGCGAACACGCGCGCGTGACAGATAAAAATATATATATATATATATATATATATATATATATATATATATATATATATATATATATATATATATATTTATTAAGTAGCCTTCTCTCACAATCTCCGACAATAAGTGATTCTTCGACAAAGAACCAAATTTATCTTTGAGTTAAGAGATAAGAGATTAAGGGACCGACCAGTAGTAGTATTAATAGTAGTACTAATACTAACTACTAACTACTACTTACTAACTACTAACTACTACTTACTACTATTACTTTTTCTTCGACACCTTTTCGAACTTGAAGAAACGTATCAAGGATTTTATGATCTTTTTAAAACGACCTTGACGTTTTCCTCTCGTTCTTATCCGTATGAATCGATCGGACGTACCGAGACTTTGAAAGAGAGAGAGAGAGAGAGAGAGAGAGAAGAGGGGTCAAGTTGAAGATAAAAGGGGGGTATTACGAAGGTCAAGATTAAGTCCCGGCACCTGTTCTCAATCGTGCGACGGTCTAGCGGCAATTTTCGTGAGTAATGAGACGTAACGAGCGTGGCTTTGTTCGATAACGACCTACCGACATCTACGTTAGAAAAGATCAGAGATGGCAAAGGCTGCGCTCGCTCGCTCGCTCGTTCGCTCGTTCGCTCGCTCGCGCGTCTCAAGGAAAAGGACGATGAAACACGTCTCTTCTCGCATCGCCATTAATCTTTCTCTCTCTCTCTCTCCCTCTCTCTCTCTCTCTCTCTCTCTCTCTCTCTTTCACCCTTTTCTTCGAAGGAAAATGGATGCAAGGAAGAGAAGAAGGCGGAAAGAAGGAGCAGATGGCAGACGTGTACCTTACCTCTTTTTCTTCCTCTTCGTTCGTTCTTTCGTTGCTTCCTTCGTTAGATCCTTAAATCCTTCGTCTGTTAAACGACTAAATCTCTACTTCTCGTCGAGGGAGTGTGGGGTAGAGAGTAGAGGTTATCTTCATTCCGCTCGTACAGTTTCTCGTTTGAAACCCCTTTGGTAGGAGTTATAAGCGTGTGTGCGTACGAATAGTCGCGGTCGCGTTTTCACCGCAACTCTCGTTTTTCCCTTACTCCGATGATCGTCGTCGTCCTCGTCCTCGTCCTCATCCTCGTCGTCGTCATCGTCTTAACGTGACAAGTATGAAATAGTTTCGCGGTTTGCGGCACGGTTCTCTTCCAGATATAATATACACCGCGCTTATCCTATAAACCGGAACGCTTTTAACTAATCGAATTAAAGAATTTGACCGCTAACAAAATATTATATAATTTTCTTAATTTATTATCTGTATTATTATATATATATATATATATATATATATATATATATATATATATATATATATATGTATATATGTTCAAGTAAATTTGACGAGGACGTTCTCTGGAATCTTACGATTTTAAAAGATAGATAATTGACAAATTTTTTTTATTTTATTTTATTTGGTTTTTTTTTTTTTTTTTTTTTTTTTGAAGGATCGTTAAACGAATAGGGTATAAGAGGTGTAGAAGGAGGTGTAGGAGGAGGAGGAGGAGGAGGAGGTGGAGGCAGAGAGAGAGAGAGAGAGAGGGTGCGTTTTCTTCTTTCGAACGGGTCAACTCGAGTGGATCGTAATACGAAATTAGAGAGTAAGGTAATCCAATACGGAGGAAATTTAAATATAGATATCGAATTACTGAGAGATGACTTAATACGATGCGATGGCTCAAAGGAAACGGGGATAAACGGTTCGAATTTGTACGGGAAGAGATGATGACGATGATGACGACGACGACGACGATGATGATGATGATGTCCGATTACACGCTGCGAAATCTTCGTAGACGAGCAGCGGGACTCGTTTGAGGGATCCTATCGGTCTATTTTTCTCTCTGTCGCAAACGAATATGTCGGACGACGAATAACGGAGCCAGCCCCGTGGTACACAATACCAACACAATCACAGATATCTCTACTACGTGATGAATGTTTCAGAGAGAATAAAAATTAACTGGAAACGAAAATGAAAGGAGAGGAGGATGAGGAGGAGGAGGAGGAGGAGGAGGAATAATATCATTCGAATATATTATTTCCACGCGAGGCTGCGTTTAGGAAGGGAGGAAGTGTGCGATACACGCTCGAACGAACGTGCGCCGCTACTTCCTTATCGCGTTCAACCTAATTAATTATCGCGCTATTAATATATGTGCTATTATTATTATTATTATTATTTTTTCTTTTATTATTATTATTATTAATAATAATAATAATAATAATCTTTTTCTTTGTTCGTAAATGAAGATATTATTTTTATATATAAAAAAAAGATTCTTCGTCCCCCTTTTTCTTCTCTTCTCTTCTCTTCGATTAGAATTCGTCGATACTGTTCGTTTTAAATCGTTCGTTACCGAACGGAAGTGAAAAAAGATAATTTTCATAGTTGAATTCTAACGTCGTCGTCGTCGTCTTCGTCGTCGTCGTCGTCGTCGTTGTATAATATTCTTTCTATTCTACTTTGTTCCACGAAGCAGACGCACGAGAACCGTAGAATTTTGAAAGAGTTCGGTAAATAACAGGTATAAAAACGCCATCTATCGAGCCTTTCCCTACGATAATATATATGAAGGGCCCTTAGAATCCGTTTGCTACATTGCGGTCCCTAAACACTAACACACTATACACGCGCGTGCACGCACGCACGCACGCACTAACACTCACGCTACGCTCCCAATTTTTTTTTTTTCCTCTCTACATTTCCCTCTTCTACTTGATAACCGTTTGCTCTCTTGCTACCCGGTTACTAGGCAGTCGTCGTTCCTCTTTCTTCTACGTTGAGAAAGAATGAAAGAGAGGGACGACGAGAGACTGAGAGAGAGAGAGAGAGAGAGAAAATATAAAATATGAACAGTTTGGCCCTTCTTTTATCGCTTGCTACTTCCTCTATCGTGTTATTTACACAACCGAGTTACAATTTTCATCGATACGATCTCGTTTTCTCGTTTCATTGTTGATTGGTTGCTCTGCTCGTGTCTTCTTATCGAAGAAGAAGAAGAAGAAGAAGAAGAAAAAAAAAAAAAGAGGAGGAGGAAAAAAATAAGTCCATTGAGAAAAAATTCGAACAAAGGGACAAAGGGTTCAGTTGACGAGATCATAATTTATGTGTTGGAAACAATCTAGATATATTTTTTTTTCTTCCTCCTCCTCCTCCTCCTCCTTCCTCTTCTTATAGATAAAGCTATAAACAAAAATGTTTTAGTGTCTGTTTCGAAATCCGTTCGAAACTATTTTCTTCTTCTTGATGATATGTGTATTCTTTGAAATTGACCTTCTTTTAAAATTCCCGTCAGCCGTTTCACTACGTCGTACATGGGGATATGGCGCCGTACGTACGTACCGTTTCCATATTTTCTAGCCTCGGTGCGCGTAAACACCATAGCCATTAAAAACCACCGTGAAATGGTACCATTAACAAGCGCGAACGAGAGAGAGAGAGAGAGAGAGAGAGAGAGAAAGAGAGAGAGAGAGAGTGTACGTAACGAGAGGACGATAATTTTCTATTACGGACTCTTTAGCCGCGAGTACCTCTTGCCCTCCCCCCATGATGTCCCATTCTGATAGGTAAAAAAAATTCTTCGAGGTAAATCGAAATAATCGATGGCCAACTATTTTTTCTTCTTTTTAATATGTCACAAAGAAGAAGAAAGGACGAAGGAAGAGCAAGGAGTAATATGTACGTCAGCCTCGAATTTCACTTCGTTCAGACAGCTTTCGAATTTTTTTCTTTTTTCCCTTGTTTTTCTTTTATTTATTTATTTATTTTTTCTTTTTTTTTTCGTTTTCGTTTCTCCCCTCGACGCATTCCTTGTAAATCTGATTTTTGTTCCCTTCGCGCTATCGAATTTCGTTGAAACGTTCGTTAGAATTTTGTAAGAACAAATAGGTAAAATATTATCCAAGACCGGATATGCGTGTGTGTGTGTGTGTGTGTGTGTGTGTGTGTGTGTGTGTGTGTGTGTGTGTGTGTGTGTGAGAGAGAGAGAGAGAGAGAGAGAGAGGGAAAGACTTTGTTAACACTTTCGCACTTCCCTTCACTTTATCTCTGCACCTTTGCTCTGTGCTCTCCTCGATCGACGAGCTGCGATATTTTCTTGCTTATATCAATTCTAAGAATCGCCGTGTATGCTGCAGATTACGAAGAGAGAGAGAGAGAGAGAGAGAGAGAGAGAGAGAAAGAGAGAGAGAGAGAGAGAAAGAGAGAGAGAGAGAGAGAAAGAGAGAGAGAGAGAGAGAGGGAGAGAGTTGTGCCAACCAACAGGCAAACGTTTACGTATTCAACCCTTTTAGAGATAATCTCTGCGCATCATCGTAGCTTGCGCCGTATATATCCGGCATATATAACGCCGTGCATGCACGCATATATGCGCGGGAGAGAAGAAGGATGTGTATTAATAATCAAAATTTTTTTTTAATTTTTCTTTTCTTTTCTTTTCTTTTAAATTTATCGAAACAATTTTCAACAACGACAAATCTTCGATTATGATCGATATTGAACGACAACAGGTTAAAAATTTTTGCTGCACGCACAGACCCTGGGTAGTAGTGAACTGCGCGGACCTTCTTACAATATTGCAGTACGAAAGGAGTGCACGACGAGAGAGAGAGAGAGAGAGAGAGAGAGAGAGAGAGAGAGACTCGATCTCGCTCGCGTCGTCCGCTTTGCACAGAGCACGCGCAGCAGGTGCAGCAGCAGCAGCAGCTTCAAGCACGCCATCGTAACTAATCCCCATTAATTATTACGGAATACAAAGATGGCGAATGGAACTTCTCAAAAAACATTCTCGAATATATACTCTCAAAGTTGTGGATTCCATTCGTTTTCACGGGTGTTTTTCCTTTTTTTTTTTTCGCCCTCTCCTGTCATATGTACTTATGCTTTTAATACTTTCGTGCTATATAAATATATATAAGAAAACTGTCCTTGCAACATTGTTTATCGATATGTTTCTCCGAGGCTTCTCAACTATATTTTTTTTATTTTTTTTATTCTTTCTTTTACTTCTCGCGTTCGACGATTCGCTTTTCCTTCTTTCCTACCTTCCTTTTTTTTTGTTTTTACGTTTCTTTTTTTTTTTCTTTCTTTTTTAACATCGATTATTGCAACGTACCGCGAAAAGATTCAACGACTTTTGTTATTATAAAAATTTATCGGAAAAGGTAAAGAAAAAGAAGGATGTTCGAGGAGTAGTGATAGTCAGTATCGATCGCGCATTATTAACAGTCGTAATTGTAGTTTTCGACTCTATCGACGGGGATGAAATAGAAGATATTTATTATTCCCTACCTTACCGATCGTCGTTCATCTTCTTTGACGTTCGGTCGATAAAGAGATTTTAGGCGGGTTGCTAACGAAAAAAATTCCATGGGGAAAGCAGACCGATTTAATGAGGTTTCGACAAGATTCGATCCAATATAAAATCATTTATTTATTTATTAATTTATTTATTAATCGCTTTTTTCTTTTTCTCCTTTAGGCTAGTCGTACACTCGCACCATGGGAGCATCTACTGCCGTGCCCGAGATGTAGTTTTCCCTGCCACGTAGACGGCGAGAAGAACGTGGGAACGTGCTCGAGGCAGGGTTGCTCGATGGAGTTTTGCACGTCGTGTTCTTCGAGGCCCCATACAGGTCCTTGCAAGACGCCCCTCTTGGCCACGCCAACGAAGCGCAATAAGCGGCTCGTAGTCGGTTCCAGGCAGAGCAAGCGAAACCTCAGAAGGTTGTAACGAAGATGACGAGAAGGAGGAGGAACAAGGAAGAAGAAGAAAAAGAAGAAGAAGAAGGGGAGAAGGAAGAAGGAAGAAGGAAGAAAGATAAAGGAAGATATCAAGAAAAAAATTATGATGATGATGATGATGATGATGATGATGATGATGATGGAAAAGAAAGGGCGAGAACTTTGAGAAGGAAGAAGAAGAAATGGCGGAATGGCTCGTCGTAGTCGTTGCCCGTTCTGCATATATATATGTATATATATATATATATGTGTGTGTGTGAAAAAGAAAGAACTAAGAAGTAAAAAAAAAGAGGAAAGAAAGTAAAAAATAATCAAAATAAGATCTCATATCCGATCCGATGATCGAACCCCCGGATCGATCGGGAGTTTTGGTCGATCATCGAAATGAAAAGAAAAGAAAAGAGAATAAGAATAAGAAGAGGAAGAAGAAGAAGAATAAGAATAAGAATAAGAAGAAGAAGAAGAAGTTGCCTTTACCTATCAAGCTCTCTTCTCGTGTAATATCACGGTATAAGGATAATCGTAGGAGCGGCACGAAGTTTCAACCTCAAATTACGGCCTTGATCGAGAAAGGTATTCCGCCATGGCTCGGCTCTCGCACCACGTATGTAGTGTACGTTTAAGCGAGAGAGTCGTGGGGCCCCTCTCGGTACTTTCTTTCTTTCTTTCTTTCTCTCCCTCTCCCTCTCCCTCTCCCTCTCCCTCTCTCCCTCTCTCTCCACTTGCTCATTCCCTCTCTCTCAGAAGCAGCAGAAGCCCCACACGCACACACCGGTGCACCTGAGACCCAGGCAACTTCTGGGACCTGCTTCGTTCGTTATTATCGGCGAGTTGCAAGGGCCCTGTCGTTTTCGTCGAAGGAGAAAAAGTGGGAGGCGGTTGTTTGCCAAAAGACAGACGGACAGAGAGAGAGAGAGAGAGAGAGAGAGAGAGAGAGAGAAAGAGAGTGAGAGAGAAAGAGGAAGTGAGATTAGTAAAGGATGGACCAGAGAAGGGAAAAGAGAAAGAGCGAAAATGAGAAACCATAAAGCAATGTCGTAAAACTCTCCTCTCAGGGGTGTGGTGGGGTAGGAGAAAGGAGAGAGAGAGAGAGAGAGAGAGAGAGAGAGAGAGAGAGAGAAGAGGACACGAGGATGGGCGGAGGCAGGCCCCAGGTCGTCGGGCCCCACTCCCCTCCACCTCCCCGTATATTTTTTACTTTATTTTCCTTTCCTCCTTTTCTCTTCTTTTCTCTATTTTTAATTTTATTTTATTTTATTTTTGTTTTTGTTTCGTACCCTCCCTTTTTTTCGCCCCTTTTCTTTCTTTTTCCTTCTTCCTTTTACTTTTCCCCTTCCTTTCCTTTCCTTTCCTTTTTTTTTTCTTTTTTAACTCTCACGACGCATCGGACGAACGAATCTCTCTTATAACGAAAAGAAGGAGAAGAAGAAGCTCTCCCGGTACACGAATACTACACCTCTCTTAATGGAGAGAAGCGAGAGAGATCACCTAGCCTCTCTTCTTGCACTGAGAGAGAGAGAGAGAGAGAGAGAGAGAGTACACACCACCCTTCTTCTTCTTCTTCTTCTTATTATTATTATTATTATTATTATTATTATTATTATTCTCTGTTCGATGTATAAGGACTTCCCTTTCGCGCTCTCTTTTATCGGGAAGAATTTATGCGAATCGATCCACCCCACCCCCTCCATCCCTCCATCCCCCTTCCCACCCGCGATCATTCTCTCCTCTCAAACGCATTTCCCACTGTGTTATATCACTTATCGCGACGTTTTTATCCTTCGTATCTCTCCCGGCCTAGTCTCACCACCCTTCCAACCCCCCTCTTCAAAATTTTTTTCTTCCTTTATTTGTCTATTTTTTTTTTTTTTTTTTTCTTTTTTTATACATGTATAACGTCGACGATAGATATATAATAACATGTTCGCTCTTTAATCATTCGGCTTAGTTTTATCTCAAAGCTTGATTCGTGAATTATTTAAAGATAATCCGGATTTTACGACATGAATTATTGTATTTATTTTATTTGTATTTTTTCCCGTATTCTCCTCCTCCATTTTCGAAAGAGAGATAGATAAACGAGATTCGTAAGAGGAGATCAAAAAAAAAAAAAAAAAAAAAGAAAGAAAAAGAAATCGTTCAATCCGTGTAATACTCATTCTTCTATTCTCTCGCGTAACGATTTTATTACGACGACGACGATGATAAAGAGACAAGAACAAACAATACGCCTCTCGGCGGCCGTGTATTCTTTTTTTTTTTTTTTCTTTTCCTTCGTTTAACTCGACAAATTTATTCGACGATCGAGAAACGTGCCTAATAAACCAATCGACGAGCCTAAGACCTCGTTTCGTGCGGTGGTTGGGGTTATCCTCCTTTCCGAGGATACACGTCGTCGTTATCCTCGCGATTTAATTCGCCGTATCAATTTGTCAAGAAGAAAATGAACGGAACCAACCCCCGGCGTGTTAATAATATTTTTTATTTTTTCTCTTTTTTTTTTTTTATTTTAACTTTTACGACGCGCCACATTAACGTTGTTACGAGTTGACCTTTTTATTTTTACTCCCCCTCCCCATTCCTCCCCGGCGATTCCTGCTTTTAACCGTATTCTACAGAACATTGAAGAGGTAAAGGGGAGTGAGAGTGAGAGTGAGAGAGAGAGAGAGAGAGAGAGAGAGAGCTCTTCTTTTAATTTTGTTTTTGCGAGGGGAGGGATGTCTCCCTCCCCTTGTCTCGTTTGTGAAAAACGACGAAGAAATGCGAAAGAGTGGAGAGGAGAGGAGAGGAGAGGGGAGGGGAGAGGATTTAGGATTGCATTTTTACGATTCGTTCGTGCCTCGCTCACGCGACCTTGAGAAGAAAGAAAGGAAGTAAGGAAGAAAGAAGTTAAGCTAAGAGAGTTTATGTCGTATAAAGGATAATTGTAAAAAAGATTGTTAATAGAATTTAAAGAAAAGAAATGGGAAGAATTGTAAGACCGTTGTGGCTGAGAGAATCGAGAGAGAGAGAGAGTCGTGTGTGCCATATTGAAAACGATATTTGGAATAGAGAAAACCGGTACGAGAAGTACATTTTTGTGTGCCATCGTTTTTTTTTTTTTTTTTTTTTTTTTTTTTTTTTTTTTAAATAATTACTTTGCGCCATAATGATTGCCATAATATCTTCTTCTTTTTTTTTTTTGTTTTGTTTTTATTATTTTTCCTTACAAAAGGAGAAATAATATCGAAGTATTCTCATCACTCGTCGGGTAAAAAAAAAAAAAGAAAAATTATAATTTTCTTCTTCTTAAGAAGCCGTATTTTGTTTTTCAGTTAATACGATAATGATCGTCATTGGGAAATAGGGGAGTCAGAAACTTCTCTCCACGTGTAACTTTCTATCCTGCGTATTAAATATTCTTGCTTTTATGGTTTTAAGTTCGACGCTATAGTTTTTTTTTTCTTCGTTAAAGAGAAGAGAAGAAAGAGAGAGAGAGAGAGAAAGAGAGAAAAAGAAAAGAAAAAAGGAGAAAAAGAAAAAAAGAAAAAAAAAATATGGTCTTTCTCTGTACCGGTATATACGCTGGAAACGCAAAGACTGCTTGTAAATAACCGAGTGAATAGTAATATATTTTGTATTTCGTGTGCGTGTGTATTGGCGTTTTAAGAGATGTCGCTTAGAAAGGCGTAAAAATACTAGCAAAAGTAGTATTCTTTTCTTTTCCTTTTTTTTTTTTTTTTTGTTTCTTTTTTTTTCTTCGTGTTTTTTTTTTTTTTTTTTTTTTTTTTTTTTTTTTTTTTTTTTTTTAATGTTTACCGTTTTCTTTTTTTTTTTCTAACGTCCACATTGTATATTATATATATATATATATATATATATATATATATATATATATATACATATTTAATATTCTCCGGATACGAGATGTCAATGAACGTTTCTCTGGGATACACGCTTTGTGAGCAAATTATCAAATTACCGTAGTATTAGCGAATATGTTATTTTTTTAAAGAAAAAAAAAAAAAAAAAATTTTCTCCCTTAACTTTTAATTCGAAATCCTCCGCATGATTTGTTTTACAAAGAAAAAAAAAAAAAAAGAAACAAAGAAGAAATAATAAACGCGAGACAAATGGTCCTTCTTCATGTATCGGTAAAATTCGGTTGCATGATAATTGCAAATTGTATATGTATAATTTTGTACGCCTGCGCTTTAAGTATTTTACGAACATAACTTTTATACTCTGCCGTCAAGGTTATTTCTTTTACTTAAAAAAAAAAAAGAGAAAAAAATCAAAAAAAATATTCCAAAAAAAAAAGACAAATCAAATGATTATGTTTTTTCTTTTTCGAATCTCAATTTGCAAATGCGAACGGCACACGCACAAGAGACATTTCTGTGATAAGAGATGTGAGATCATTCCAGTGTGCATAGTTTTTTTTTCTTTCCTTTTTTTATTTTTATTTTATTTTATTTTTTTTTTTTTTTTTTAACAAAAAAAATAATCTTAAACCAACCAACCTTTTCGCTCTAGAAAAACTACTGTTAAATTTTGTAAATAGGTATAATATATTTTTAAGACCGCTCAAATGTAAATTATTTATCATTATTGTTCAATGATAAATGATAAGGAAATTTTTTACGTTAGAAAAACAAGAGGCCTTAAAAAGGAAAACAAAACAAGAAAACAAAAAAAAAGCAAAAAAAAAGATAATCCGGTCGACGGTGATCTCGTTTTAAATTAATGAAAATTTCGCTTATGCGGTCGTGGTAGTATGGATACCAATTAATAAATAGATTTTAATGTGAAAATCAAATATGCTTAAATGTAAAGTATGAAAATTTATCCTTTTGTAAGCTTCATGAGCCATATTTTTATACTTAAAATGTCCCCGTAATAGTCTGTAAAAATGGTATTTTTAGGTACGTTATAGTATTAATTTAATTGATAGAGTTATAGTATTGTTTCATAATTTTTACGAACGAAGAATGATATGTGCCTTATAAAAAAAAAAAAAAAGAGGATAGCTCTCATAGATTTTTAAAGATTAAACAAAAAATCGCTCTCTTATTTTTTACGAACCTTGTAAAGTTTATGCGCGCACGCATGCAAAGAGATAGTATGTTCTTTTTATTGTGTACTTTATTTTATTTTTATTTTTTTAATTTTTTTCTTTTTCTTCTTTTCTTTTTCCCTTTTTTTTTCCTTTCCTTTTCTTTGTTTTTACTTTTTCTATTTTCAAAATACAAGTAGGATTTTAGACCGAACATACCTCAGGTTTGCAACTGTTACCAAAAGTGAAAATATTTCAGAATTGCCATACTATCAGCACATATAAACTATCTTTTTTCCATCTTGATACATCGATCCTTTCCGCGAATACGAAATGGCTTGGACCCTTTTTTTTTTGTTGCTCTCTATCTTGGGTCGTTCTCACCCGTGTATATTAAAAATACTCAGGAGATACTTCCGTGGGAAACCAATGCCTTTTTCTTTTTTTTTTAGAGTAAGATACTTTATAAAAATCCTTAGCGATGAAAGGGTGATGCCAAATAAAATGCATTGTCTCGATGCAGTTAGTTAAACGAAACATTATATTTTTCTAGCGATTTATACTATCTTAATGCTTAGCGTGTAAGAGTTTGTAATACATTTGATTGTTCAACAAATGATGATACACCGATGCAATAATAATGCTGAATATACTCTCCGTTACGTATTATTATTATTATTATTATTATTATTATTATTATTATTATTATTAATATTATTATTATTATAATTATTATTATTATTATTATGTATTGTAAGAATCAAATTTTCTTTTTTATGCTCGATCAAAAAAGAAAGAAAAACGTCTCATTTTTAATACATTGATTATTATCACGCTTCCCATAAGTTGGAAGCATTGTCTCGAGAATATTTTGGAGAATTTGGTGTATCTGTATTATCCTTGTCAATTTATGTAAAAAAAAAAAAAAAAAAAAAAAAAAAAAAAACCAGAAAAGAAAACCCTTAACATGGAGGGGTACGTTCCTGTATTTTCGGTTTAAATATAATTTTTACACAAATTGAAAAATTCAAATCATAATCGCTGTCGTCTCTCTTTTAAGGCTGTGTTCGTTACCTTTTGTTCGAAGCGCGCGTTAACTTCATTGACAGGTATGAATAAAATTATGAATTACTTGGGTAAAACAAAAACGGGGTACGGTGTCGTCGTCAAAAAAATAAGCTTTTGTGTGAGATTATTTCCCCCTTCTCGCGCGTACACAACCGCGTTGGTTTCGTGCGGGTTGTTCGAGTAAGTATTAGAATATAAAAATTATAAATATACGATTTATCATACGATTATCGTATCAATCGTTTATTTATTATCTCATTTCCCCTTGTTGTTTCGCGTGGAAGTATAAAAAAAAAAAAAAAATAAAAGAACGATTAAACAGATTAGAGAATTTTTTTTTTTTTTTTTTTTTTTTTATTTATTCTATTTACAAAGCTCTCACACGACGAAGAATTTCCATAGAACTTTAATCATCAGGGCAAAAAAGATCCCTATTATTATCTTAAGTTTCATTGCGTCAATAATTATTTTATTATCTTTTATAAATGATATCAAAGATACGCGTTCTTGCGGATAACAGGGCTCCCCGCTTATCGGTTCACCCTCCATCGAGTGTTTGGTGGCTCGTACGATTTTAACGGATATCATTTTGCCTAAATATTCTTCCTTCATGGGTACCAATACTTGTTCGTAAAATTTATTGTGCGCGACGTAATGTAATTTATCGTGAGATACTTCGGTAACTAATACACACTGTATTTCTCCGATCTTATGGTTGTAAGGTTGATAGGATTGAAAAAATTCTGATAATCTTTTAGTCCTTTTTTTAACTTGCTGCGGAGGCACCTTAGGCATTCTGGCGGCTGGCGTGCCGGGTCTTGGGAAAAATTGATTTATAAATAAACTCGGAAATTTGTACTTGATACATAGGCTCATGGTTTCCTCAAAATCATTCTCCGTTTCCGTTGGGAAACCGCAAATTATGTCCGTAGCTATGGTCAAATTTGGAATTTTCGATTGCAAAAAATTTACGACGAGTTCGAAATCTTTGCAGGTGTAGTCTCTTTTCATGTCGAACAATACCTGATCGCTCCCAGATTGGACGGGTATGTGCAAGAAACTGTAGACCTTAGGATGATCCAATATTTTACTCATCTCTTCCAAATGTTCGATTATATAAGGCGGATTGGTCATACCGACGCGCATCATACAACCATCCGGTATAACTTCTACCAATTGCCATAACAATTCGGGTAAACTGGTACCGATGTCTCTGCCATAAGTTCCCGTGTCTTCTGACGTAAGCCATAATTCTCGTACACCTTCCTCGAAGGCCTGTTTGGCACGTTCTATTATTTCTTCGGGAGGATAACTTCCAAGTTCGCCCCTGGCATGTTTCGTTTTGCAATAAGTACATTGATTCAAACAGCCGGTATTTATAGCTATGATCTCGATCAAAGGATTCCTTCGAACTTTCGGAAGGCTTAACGACGCTCCTCCGACCTTCTTCCCGTGCTCCTTTTTCTGACTTAAAAATTTCACGGTATTTCCTTTCAGCGTTTCTTCCACCACCTCGACGATTCTGTCAATTTGTTGCACTCCTACCATGCTCAATCCTTTCAAGAACGAAGACTTTGGAGCACCTTGAGGAACGCATCTGAAAGTATAGAACTTAAGCGTGCATAATTTCTACAAAAAAGAAGAAAAAAAAAAAGAAAAAGAAGAAGAAAAAGAAGAAACGATCTTTTATATTTTATATCGTACCCTGCGACAACGATATGTTTCCCATTTTTTTTCCCATATTCGATCTCATTCCTAAAGTGATCTTCGGCTGGAGTTTTAACCGTACAAGAGTTTAAAAGCCATAAATCTGCATCTAGCTTATCATCGGTCAAATGATAACCATATGCCGCAAGTTGTCCGGCCATGTATTCGCTATCAGAACTATTGTGAGTGCATCCCCATGTTTTAACATAAACCTTTTGTGTCCCTGGTATGATGCTAGATAAAATCGTTGGCCGTGGTAATTCCTCTTCTTGTTTTTTACGTTTTGAACGTACAGTGATGTTTTTTTTCGCAGCTAATCTTTGCTTCGGAGTAACGTCGTGCGAGGATATTATATCCTCGATGTCATCGACGTCAGCACACGGTAAAATCATATTTTTATTTAATATTTCACGTATTTAAAATATACCGTTAACTTGGGAGAAAATATTAAGTTTATCATTAATTCAATGAAACATAATATATATACAATGGATCATAGTAAACATTTCCTTTATTTCATGTTACTATCTATACACCATTTGAAAATAAAATAATTTTGAGGTTAGATACATGGTTAAAACTATCAACGTTGAAACCTTGTAATCGAGATCAGTGTTACCACCTTTCAACTTTATTATTTCGATATTATAATCATTCGTAACATTATAATTTATACGAACGAACGAATAAAAAATAATTGCATGGACGGCGATTTGATGCTCGGTGGTTCTGAATTTTACAAACGATTAAAAATAAATAAAAGAACAAATAGTTCGAATGTCGAACTTATTTCTACGATCCAATTTAATCCAATAAAATCCGGTTAATTTTATAGCGATACTTAAAGGCGTAAACATGATAGTACTTATAAAAATGTTCACGTCATCGTGGCTATTTTTTTTTTTCTTTTTTAACTGTATAATTTAATGATAATTAATAATATACCTTATCGTCGCAATAATAATGTAAACGAGGTCAATTAAAAATAGAGAAAAAAATGAGTAAAATTTTTAAATTAATTTATGACAGAAGGACACAAATTTATCGTCGTTTTAATTAAAACCTTATTAAAAAAAAAAAAAAAAAAAAAAAACCTAATAAAAAAAGACTAATAATAATAATAATAATAATAATAATAATAATAATAATAATAATAATAATAATATCCGCGAGTAAAGTTTAGTTTCCAATGTAAATGTAAAAATCAGCCTTAATAGGAAACCGCCATTTTGAAATGCACCGTCATAGTGGTCAATTGTTCCTCTCTACGGATCGCAGCGCACATATACGCCTGCCGACGAGTGTGCTCGGTGTTTGAGAAGGATACGTTAACGGTTTTTGAATAGAAAAATTTTTTTTCACACAAGTTGGTTTATAAAAGTTATATGATATGGGGCCCCTATTTGGAAATAATCCGTCGCGAAATGCTTCGAAGAATTTGGTTGAATTCAAGGCAGGGAAAATGACTATGAAGGGAAAAATGGTTTATCCGGACACACGAAAGGGACAGGTTTACGTTCACCAATCCGACGATCAATTGATGCATTTTTGTTGGAAAGATCGTACAACGGGGATCGTGGAGGATGTAAGGCTCACTTCGCACGACTTTTAACGAGAATTAAAAAATTTTAATAATTGCTTAAAAAAAAGAAAAAAAACGAAATCTCTCTCTCTCTCTCTCTCTCTCTCTCTCTCTTTCGTATCGTGATCGTTCTCATTGAATCCTATCGTTTTTCAGGATCTTATAATTTTCCCCGATGACTGTGAATTTAAGCACGTGCCAGCATGTAAAACTGGTAGGGTATATCTGTTGCGATTCAAGTCGTCGAGTAGAAAATTCTTCTTTTGGCTACAGGTAAATAATTATCAATTAAATCCAATCGACGATCCATGCGCACAATTTTATATGAAATTTTTTTTTTTTTTTAATATTTTAGGATCTGAAGACCGATAAGGATGAAGAATATTGTAGGAAAATTAATGAAGTTTTAAATAATCCACCCACCCCAGGTTCTCAAAGAAGCGGCAATGCAAATCCAGACGGAGATTTTCATAATCTGTTAAATAATATGTCTCAACAGCAATTAATGCAATTGTTCGGCGGCGTTGGACAAATCGGTCTGGGAAGCTTATTGGGAACTATGAGCAGACCTCATGGTATCCAAAGTACTAGAGCTTCTACTACGACCGCGTCATCACCGGTTACAACGAGCGTCGCCAGACCACCGGTATCTCAAACTCCGGCACCTTCTACCGTCACTGAAACTACAAAATCTTCTAGTGAGTAAAAATATGATTTAGTTAAAATAGGTTCACAATATCGGGAATTATAATTTAGGTAATAGTAAATCGTCACCAAGAACAACCACACCATCTACACCTGTAACTACTTCAGGTTCTAACAATAGAATTCAATTGAGCGACCTACAAAGTTTCCTCTCGGAAATTCCAACGCCAGCTGGAACAGAAGCTGTTGTTCAGGTAATATCATACTTTGCTTTATCAGTTTGATTATTACGTTATATCTTTGTGCAAGTATGACTTGCATATTTAGTCAAAGATTATCTGATATTTTTTTAAGTACCCGTTTTATAATCTTTCTTATGTATAACTTGATTTTGTAGATATTATTAAGATTTGCACAAATTTTATATGTTTGATAAAAAAAAAAAAAAAATTTCAAAATTTATTCTTTGACAAAATATGTAGAAATGTATTTTGTTAGATGTAAAGATATTATGAAAGATATATTTGTATTTTCAGGGACATAGGTGTAAAAAATTAATTATTTGTTTAATAATTTGATCGTATCATTATTAAGAATATGTGTTTACAAAGCTTTACGTTCTCCTAGATAGAATTTTTTACATATGGACGTTTTAGATGATTCATCTAAAAGGAGTTATCTATCTTGATACTAATTATATCTATTTTACAGCTCTATCGCTATCAGGGATGTAGAGTGCCATTCTTGATAATACAACCTGCTTAATAAGTACAATTCATTTTGGATTTAGACAATCTTGAACATTAATCGATTAAAACGATATAAAAGTTTATATTTTTATTTTTATGTAAATATTGCAAAGGAAACTAGTGATATTTAAATCTAGGAGTGTAAAGTTAATGTAAAATTATATTCCATAGCGTGTAGTTTATTACAGTGACGTTTCACGTTTTTGTTATTAACCAGTTTAGATAATATATATTTGTCGGTTCATATTTGTCTGTGGATAATACTATTAGCAGTCATATGACTGTGTGGATAGAAGCCAACATGCGATACAATTTTACAGAATGCTGCTCACGTCTGTCAGAACTTTGTAAGGCTTTAATAATCTATGGGAGACGCACGGTCTAACCGCTCTAGTATTGATATTATTTAGTCCAGTGTTTTGGTTCATTTACATTAATATCATTTAAAAAGATTTGCAAAGTGAATGGTGCTTTATACGTTATATATATAAATATATATGTATATGCACATATATATATATATATTATTTGTATTATATTGATACCTTTGGTCTGTGATGTGAAGTTACGATCGTTTACTTCAATTGCTCAATGATCGCAGTGTTTTCTTCGAATAATAAAATAAACATTATACAAAGTTCGGTTTATTGGTGATTATTGTAAAATTTCTTCATGTCGGAGAACTTAGGGTATCGCCTGTAACTGGTTCGCCATATATACAATACTTATATCGAGGAAATAACGTCAAAAAAAAAAAAAAAGAAAAGAAAAGAAAAGAGAGAGAGAGAGAAAAAAACAGGACATCGGCATGGTATTTTCATTATTTAATACAATTCTGCGTATGAACTTTTCCTGGCTGTCGGAGACACTGGCTCTGTTGAGCAGTTGGGGGAATTTCTCTGGGATTATTTGTTGCTTTCGTTCAGCTACAGCACGGCTTATTATCCAGCAGAGGGGCATAGCGACAGAGCTGACGAATGTCATCCCAACGACGATAACGACAACGGAATCTCTGGAGCGTGCTATTTCCGCACACTTACCACCTGGCGACAACCTGTGTACCACGCTGTCGTCACCCCAGTTCTCCCAGGCGCTATCAATGTTCTGGTCTGCTTTGCAGTCGGGCCAGGCGGGCCCAGTCATCCGTCAATTTGGCTTGGGAACTGATGCGATCAATGCAGCCGCCAGCGGTAACATCGAAGAGTTCGTCACAGCTTTGGAGTCCGAAGCAAAGAGCGGTCAAGGACAGGCGCAACAGGGACAAGAAGAGAAGAAACCAGGCGATAGTCCTGGCAAGAAGGAAGACGATGACGACGGCATGCCTTTGGATTAAACCATAACAATTTCTTTTCCCGTTTTTCTTTAACTGTTTTTCATTTTCATTTCCTTTTTTTCTTCTCTTTTTTTTTTTATATACATATATATATATATAAATAAATAAATAAAGAACGTAATTCACGATTCAGAAATTCGATATATGTGTTATATGATGTACGTATTAGTCGACTATGTGTAATAAACGTTTCTCCAACGATTAAATTTCATTATATTCCGAAATATTTAAAGTGTATTTATACAAATTGCTTGCACTAAACAATACGTTTGATTAAATACTTTACGCATTTCAATATTTACCCGTCTCTCTCTCTCTCTCTCTCTCTCTGCTTTTTTTTTCTACAAATATAAACGTTTAATAGATAGTTCGACATTATTAATAATCGATCCTATTATATTTCGTCGTCATCGAGAATATGTAAATTTACAATTTAATAATCGATAAAATGCGAATATTTCATTATTGTCGATGCGTTTTTCCATGGGAGAGGGGCGGGGAGGAAGAGGGAGAGGAAATTTATCGTAGAAACGTGTTCGGCGCGTCGATTGCCTTTTATTAATTTTCGCGGAAGAGTCGTCGCATTTAAAATGAATTCATTTCGAAGGCGGGAAAGTGTTGACCAATGAAATAGCTTCGATTAATACGCACAATAACGTTATTGGTCACCTGTTACAATCGATATATGACGTCACCTATCGTTTTTACGATCGTACCTTTAACCGCGGAGACGTACGTCTCTTCGAAGGTTAGGTTTTTTCTCCGCCTCTCCGCCCCTTTGATCTTTCATCAATGATTCAATATCAGAAAAATACGAATGTTTTGTAATTGTACGTAATCACGAAAGGTTATTAATTTCAATGTTTTGCAACATGTCGTAAGACACCGCGTGCGTCGTATAAATTGTGCGCATGTGAGATTCGGCAAACTGTACCATTGGTCAGTCGGTTATATCATTGCTCAGTATCGGATCAATATAAGGTGATAGACAATGTCCTTATCAATTCAAATTTATTTCGCTTATCTATTATTTAATATATATACACACACTAAATATCGCACGTCATAACGCGCGGAGCATCCATTATCGCGATAATCTCATACGCATTATATATATATAATACGATATAAAAAAAAATGTATAAAGCGGACGAATTCCCCGTCGTTATTTTAAATTCATCGGTAAAAAGTCTGAATTGGTTTTCGCCGCAAACAATTCTTCGTTACTCGTTCAATAATATATATATATAAATATATAATTTGTAAATGTCATTGACATTTCGATAAATCGCGATTGGAACGATAGGTATGGTCGTTGTACGGGGACTATCGATTCTACGAATCGAGGAAAGTAAATAATAAGTATTCGAATAATGTCACGTCGATGTATATACGTCACACAGAGAGAGAGAGAGACAGACAGACAGCATGCACACACACACATATATATATATATATATTCGCACGGGTATAAACATATGAGGAATAGAAAATCTGTGACAGAGAGATAGATAGGATAACAAAAAGAGATAGATAGAGATAGAGATAGAGAGAGAGAGAGAGAGAGAGAGTAGCGTTAGGCGGTACACGGAAGTGGGTTCAAAAGGTTGAGCGAGCGCGGGTCGTATCGGTCGGTCTGCGCTTGCGTGGCGCGCGAGACGATCAAGAAGAAGAGACGTAGTCGTCGTCGGTCTTCGTCTCTCGCTACGGTGTTTGTAAACAAGCGGCGCCCTAGTAACAAAAACGATAGCGTGGGGGGACGTAGTAAGGGTTACGTTCCTGAAGGGGTCCGCGCACGCGCAATACCGTTCGAATCGAACAAGTAGCGTGGTGGGGGAGCCCCTACTCGCGAATGTTGATCGCCGAAGCGTTCGGCGAATTTCACTAAAAAGTCTCGCGTCGAATTTACGTCGGTATATCGTGCCGCGTCTCTCTGGACGCTTCTTTTACTAACCCTCGCCGTAGACGTACATTATTATCGTTTATTTCGTTATAATCGCGCTCGCGTTGTCGCGGCGGCCCTGTGTCACGCCGAGGGAACAGAGGGGAAAACGGATACCCCGCTATAATGGCATTGTTGTGATAGCGCCACTCTCTAGATATCTACACAAACACACGCACACACACATATATACGTATACACATAGGTAGGTGTTAGTGAGTGTTATAGAGAGATATGTGGTAGTAGTCGATGATAGGAAGGCTTCCTGGCGGGAGAGACGAAGGAACCGCGACCGAAGACGTGGGTTCACTCTCTCTCTCTCTCTCTCTCTCTCTCTCATCTATCTATCTATCTATCCATCCATCTCTTTCTCTTTCTACAACTCCGTGTCTATGTGCGTGCCGAGTAAGCGAGTTAACAACTGAGAGCAAGAGAGAGAAAGAGCGCGCGTGTGTGTGTGTGTGAGAGAAGGCGCGCGCGCGCGCGCGCGATTCAGCGAGCGGCACCGGACCACGTAGCAGGCGTGCGCGCGCGCGCGCGTGCTTTCCTCCGCGCACGTACACATATACACATCTAACACGTGCACGCGAGAAACATGCGCACGTACGTATATACATAGGGACGCGCGCGTACGTCGCGTAGAATAGCAACCTTGACACTTGGTGATCGTTTTTGGCGGCCCCGTGCCTCCTCTCTTCTCGACCATCTCTCCCCCGTCATATTCCTCCCTCTCCTCTCCTCTCCTCTCCTGTCCTTTACTCTACTCTACTCTACTCTACTCTACTCTACTGTACTGTACTGTACTGTACTGTACTGTACTGTACTGTACTGTACTGTACTCCCCTCCCCACCCCTCCCTGTATCCCACTCTCTCTCTCTCTCTCTCTCTCTCTCTCTCTCTCTCTCTCTCTCTCTCTCTCGTGAAGGCCTCGCAAGTGAAAGTTGCCATTCTTTCTCCTCTCCTTTTTCTTTCCCTTTTTCCAGCTCTCCTTCTCCTCCATCTCTCTCTATCTTTCTCTCTCTCTCTCTCTCTCTCTCTCGCTCTGTCATTTTTTTCTTCTTTACCTCTTCTCCCGTTCCGCACGAAAAAGGAAGAAAAAAAGAAGGAAAATAAATAGACGAAGGAGGGGGAAGTATCTCGGGAGTGCAAAGTCGCATTCGAGAAGAAAAGACCGCGCGAAAAGGAATCGTCATTTACCGTGCGTCGTGTGCCTGCAACTATATAATGTGTGTGTGTGTGTGTGTGTGTGTGTGTGTGGTGCGCGCGCTTGTGTGTACGTTGCTTACGTACCGGATAACAAAATTTACGTTGCGTGTCCTCTCATTTGACTAGACGTTAAAATATTATTATATATATATATATAGATATATATATCCTTTCGTTACGGCGCGATTGACAAAAAAACGAACGAACGTCGTTTACGCGCGCGCGCGCGCGCGCGCTATCTCACCGGTCATCCTTTCCTTTTTATTTTTTTTTTAACTCTTCCCTTCCCCTCCTCCATCATCGACATCGAGAAACGTGTTGTGTCGTCGTCTCTCTCTCTCTCTCTCTCTCTCTATCTCTCTCTTTCCTCTTCCTCCTCCTCCTCCTCCTCCTCTTCATGCCACGGCCGTCGTCGGAGGTTCGTCGCGCAAACATCGCCGAGGAGATTGTTCGCGCGCGCGTTCGTGTCGTCGGTCGATGGCCGTCGAAGAGGAGAGACGACGGCAACCGGCGTGAATCATCGTCGAACGATTCGCGGATATACGTCGACGGCCGCGCGACCGACCCACTTCTTTCCCCTCCTTTTCCTCGATTATCCCCCGGAGTACGTCGACGTCGACGACGACGACGATGACGACGAAGAAAATTCGTTTTTATTTTTCACCGAACACATGCCGCACCCGCCGGACATTTACGCTTTATGAAATTATCTTTTATTCCCGATCCTCTCGTTCATTTATTTATTTATTTATTTCCTCCTTTCATACTCTTCTCGATCTCGGAAATGCCCCGATTAGACAGAGAGAGAGAGAGAGAGAGAGAGAGAAAAAATAAACTATGTCGGAGAAAACAAGGCGCGAGATTCGACCGTTCAAATCATTCCGATTTGCGCGCCTTCGGCGTCGATCCGAATTTTACCGAGCTTTTTTTACGAGCTCTACCGAAGATGCACGAGTGAGGAAATAGATAGATAGAGATAGAGATAGAGATAGAGAGAGAGAGAGAGAGAGAGAGAAGGAGTGAGAGAGAAAGAGAACGAGAGAGAGGGGATAGAGAGCTTTTTCGTCTCTCTTTTCTTCGATTATTCCTCTTCTCCTTCGCAACAGCGCGTTCGCACGGTATCTTTCCTATCGGAATAGATATCGGCCAATCACGATGACGAGAGATAACCGAAATCCCTGCACCGACTTTTTTTTCTTTTTTCCACGAAGTAAAAAGAAAAATTAAATCGGAGTGATCGCGCGACGCAGGTATTAACTATTTCTCCTTCGAAAATTATTATTATTAATCGTATTTTTTTAAATTGCAATCGAAAGGAGGATCGACGTTTAACCTAAAATTTTAACTACGTAGTTTACGTTTATTCTCCATCGATCCGACCGAACTCTCTCTCTCTCTCTCTCTCTCTCTCTATATATATATATATATATATATATATATATATATATATTTCCTCTGCGTTTTCTCAAAATATAATTCGGCTTTTAATGACGAAACGAAAATAAATTGTTTCACGGGTTGCTCTCGACGACAATAACAATAATAATAATAATGATAATGATATTGATGATGATGATGAGAATAATAGTAATAATAATAATAACAACAACATTCGTCGAATGAATATATCGGTCTGAATATCGCCGGGTACGTTTTCCTTGTCTCGCCTCTCGCAAAAAAAAAGAATAAAAAATAAAAAATAAAAAATAGAAAAAAGGGTGCAATGACAATCGATATCAAAACGGATAAGACAAAGGCGTGTGTTTTTCGATCGAATGCGTCTTCTCGTTCGAGCGTAAAAACGTGTCGAACTATATATTCTCTCTCTCTCTCTCTCTCTCTCTCTATATATATATATATATATATATATATATATTCATGTATCATTGAGAGAAGCAAACAAATTCCCGATGATACAACCTCCTCCTCTCTCTTTCTTACATTTGCTCGTTCACGTTCATTTATAGTTAATCATTTTTAACTTCGATATCTTCCGTCGCGATTACTCCATTCGATTCGACCTTATCGATAGTCGTTCAAATACCGTTTTAGAAAACGAAAGAAAAGGAAAAAAGAAAAAAGAAAAGAGAAAAATCGTACCCTCATAAATAAAGCGATAGATATGCTTTGATTTGATTTGATTTTTTTGTTCATTTCTATTTTTTCCCTTTTGCCCCCACTTTCCCAGTATTATTATTATTATTTTTTTTTTGCAGCCTACACGACGCTCGGGGCGAGAAGGAAGAGGAGGAGGACGGTGTAACCGAGATAGAGAGAGAGAGAGAGAGAGATAGAAAGAAAATATATATATATACATATATACATATATATATGTATATATATGTCAGGATGGAACAGAGTGAGAAAGAAGACACGTAGAGGATCCGGAAGAGTGGAGGCTCGCTGTTAGCTCGCGCGCGCTCGAACCTCCGTTCATTCACGGTCAGAACGACGTAAGCTGTCGTTGCTGTTGCTGCTGATCGTCGCTTCGTCTTCGTCATTGTCGTCGTGTCGTTGTCGTCGTGTCGTCGTTCTCGTCGTTGTCGTGATCGTCAACTTTGTCCGTCGTATCCCTCTTGTGTCGTTCAGTGCCACATCAAAGTTTACCACCGTTACGCGTGGCAACATTTGCGTCGACGAACAGTGTCGGAAGATAATTTCCTTCCTTTTATTTTTTTCCTCTATCTATCTCTCTCTCTCTCTCTTTTCTTTTCTTTTCTCTTTCTTTTATCTTTCTATCCCCTCCTCTCTCTCTCTCTCTTTCCTTTTCTTTCGCCAGTGAATCATACGTCTTCTCGCGAGTGCAACAATGTAGTTTACTTCCTCCGTTCTTCTCTTCCCCCACTCCCCTTCTTCCCTTCTTTTTCTCTTTCTCTTTATCTCTTTTTTTCTTTCCTTCTCTCTCTTCCTCTCTCCCTTCCTCTCTCTCTCTTTCTCTCTCTCTCTCTCTTTCTCTCTCTTCCTCAGTTCGAAGTGAAAAATCGAAAGAAAATGAAACTCGGCACGTGAAAGACCCGGCGAAAGAAGGAGTGGAAGAAGAAGAGGAAGAATAAAAACTAGAAGGGGAGAAAAAGACAGGTTCTTGAGAAAAGAAAAAGAAAGGAAGGAAGAAAGAGAGAAAGAAAAAATAAATAAATAAACGTGACGAAATTGTTGTGTTGGCGCGTAACAACGCACCTGGTTGGTTCGATGTGCATGTGTTTATTCTACTGTGAGTTAATATATCCACGTAAAAGACGAACGCATTAATTGTTTGCGTGGGAAAATAATAATAATAATAAAAAAAAAAAAAGAAAGAAGAAGAGTATATATCAAAGGTGAGTTTATATTTTTTGTTGGATGGTAATTCTTTTATTATTATTATTATTATTATTATTATTATTATTATTATTATTATTATATTATTTTTTTTTCTTTTTTTTCTTCTCACCCTTCTTAACATTATTTATACGTATCTTCTGATAATTTGCGCGTCGTATATTTTCTAAACATTTTCAATGCGTCGTCGCGTACACCGAGTTATTACCGTTCGCGTTATCGTTTATATTATATTTTCTAATGATAACGAAAGGAAAACGCGATTCTACTAATAGTATTTTTCTTTTTTCTTTTATTTTTTTTCCTTTCGAACACCTGCGCGGTGCGTAGTATATTGTACGTATGTGAACACGTACATACGTGTGCATACGCACCACGATGCTTCTTCCTTTTTGCTCTACCAAAGCGTACATATATCCGTTTCTTTCTTGTCTTTTCTCGAGACTTCAAATATATTGAGGTTATAATATTATTGCCAGTTGTGTATATATGTGCTATAAGAAAAGAGAAAAACGTTATTTCTTATTCGAGATCATTCCGCCGTAATATGCGTGCTCCTTTAAGTTCCAAAGATTTTTTTTTCTTGTCTTTTTTATGTAGTGTCGAAAAGATACGCACACGCACACACACATACACTTTCTACGATACGTTTCGAAGGTTTCGACGAAATGATGAAAATTATTGGTTATCATCGAGAGGAGGAGGAGTCCTTTCTTCTTCGTTCTTTTATGATTTTTATTTTTCTCTTTTCTTCTTCTTCTTCATCTTCATTTCCTACGGTCTCGAAAATTATTCAAGACACGCGAGTAAATTCGAAACTCGCGTCGACGTTTGCAACAAATTTCCTTCGGCAATTTCTTCGAGGATCCATCCTCAGGAGGATGTGTAAAGTGTTTTTGTTCGATGAGAAAACCGCCGCGACGATTAATTGTGCCATCTCTCTCCTTTGTCCATGGATCGATTTTAAAGTAATACCGCAAAGCCCGTTAAAGAAAATAAATAATAAGGAACACTTTTGTAAAAATACAACGCGGCTTCTCGAATCCGAATGTGCAAGCGCGCGCTTGTGCATGCGTGTTTATACAATACATATTTACATCCTATTACGCACGTACTCTTATGCGTTCATTGTTTTTTTCTTTTTTTTTTAATTTTGCCATGGATTCTCCGTCATATCCGTTAAAATAGTGTGTTCGTGCGTGCATGTGTGTAATTTTGTGTGTATCTCTTGTGTGTATTTGTTTTTTTTTTTTTTTTTTTTTTTTTTTTTTCTATAAAGGAGCTTTCACACGCGATCGATAAACATTTCGAATCGTCAAAAATGTTCTAATTTGAATTCGATCGCACGCAAGTCAGATCGATACAAACTTCGAATCGATATCGTCGATTATCAAGATAATCGATGATACGTTTGAATGAATGCGAATTTACAAAAGGAAAGAAAAACAAAAACAAATCTCGACGATCGTGTCTCTCTGTGCGTGCCTCTTTAAAAAAAAAGAAAAAAAAAAAAGAAATCGTATAACCGTGTTTTGTCCTGTTAAACCCGAATGACGATGCACGAATAATAACGATTGAATCAATTTTTTAATGAATCGATCGAAATTTAATCGGAACTACGTAACCTTTTGTGAATTCGTTTTAAAGCAGACACCTCAGTTAGCTCTCTTTAAAATGTTCTCAGCGATGCCAATTAACGTAGAATTTAACAGATCATATTTTCGCGTTATATTTCGTCATTCTAAAGAAACTTTCATATCATCGTTGTTATGTTATATCATCCATCTCCTCTTCCCTATTAATTTTCAACCATATTTTTGAGGTTATTATTTCGCACGTGTTGTGCTTGCTTGTTATTAAAGTTAAAAAAAAAAAAAAGAAACGAAATTGGATTTTTCTTTTTCTTCATTCGTGTGTGTAAATACCTTTGTTTTCCTTAACGAAGAATGACCATGAATCTTCCACGAAGAATAGAAATAAATATCTTGATACGTATAACCTGTACGAGACGTTTATGCAGTTCTTATTCATACGCGATTACTATGGTCTCGCACATGAGCAGCACGGTTCCAAAGGTCGAAAGAAAAAAAAAAATAAAATAAAAGAAAAGCGAAGAAAGGGAAGGAAGAGAAGGGGAGAAGGAAAATTGAATGATCTAAAATTGAAAGGCATGACGTTGACGATCATCGATTCGCGAAACTTAACGAAACCGTGTCCTAATCTTTTTCTTATAATATCGAAACGAAGGAGAGATAAAGTTACTCGTTAAATACACGTGTTCTTTCTTTCTCTCTCTCTCTCTCTTCTCTCTCAGCCCTTTGGAGTGTCGCGTTTCTTCCACATCAGATGCCAGCACAAGTAAAGACAACCCTCTTATATATACCACTTTTACTTTACCCCAATATTATACCGACAAGCAGCTTTCGTTTCCTTTGTTTACCCACCCCCCGTCCACAACCCATGAAATTATTCAATGTTAATTTTATTATGATCTTCGATCGATGATATTTCAAATATTTCGGTTTTCTTTCTTTCTTTTGTTTTTTCTCTCTTTTTTTTTTTTTTAATTTTTATTTGCTCTCTCAAATTAAAATGATCCGTCTTTCGTTGCAATTTTACGGAATGTAAGATTGTTCGCGTTATTTACGTTATTATTTTATTAAAATGTTGAGTCGGTCGTTTCTAATGAAATGTCATTTAAAAGAATTTCGAATGACGATTAATAGACAGTTGATTTTGAATCGAGTTGTATAATAATAAAGGAGATGTATCGAAACGATGCGACGTGAGCGCATGCGCGAGAGAAAAGATGGAAGGGATAAAGAAATCAAATTAAGATATATATTGGAGCATTGTAACACAACGGATAAATAATTAAGAATTAAAGGGGACCAATTGTTATTGCCTTATTGTTCTAATTTAAAATCAATTATATCATCCAAATTTTAATATCTCATCGTTCTATATTTGTATACTACTTTGTTACATTTTCTTTTTTTTTTTTTCTTTTCTTTTTACAAAGGTGACAAAATATTTTTGTTGAAACTGAAGAATCAAGAAAATCCGATCTTATTAATTTTAACGATTGCATTAGAGAAGTCTGATACTTTGGTATACAATACAAAATGTTCTTAAAGTTGATAAAGTAGAGAAACAAGGTGAAACGTTTTTTCAACATAATTTTAATCTTTTTTACGATTAAAGCGAAATGATATATGAAAATATTTTTCAATATTTATAAATACATATTCTGGTGCTATATGTTTATTTATTTATGTTTACATATTTATGAAAGCATGAATAAGAATATAACATTGTATTAGAATGAATTTAATCGACTGGATGTAATGTAATAAATCTGGAAAGTATAAAAACAACTATAAAAGTGCCTGCTATGAAACAAGCAACGAACGTATACCATGTCTCTTCGTCAAAGATATCTGTAAAAGCTGGTATTTTCTTATAAAGTGTATCGATTACTTTCATGTTATAATTTTTGCTAGTAGAAGCATGATTCGCCATGGTGAAAATATTTTTTTTTTCTTTACAATGCTTCGTATAATATGAAATAGATGGATGTGTTTCAGTATCAATAGAATTTCTTTAATATAATTAAAGTAAAAATTGTGAAGTAACTTTTATTTATCTTATGCAAGGTATCATATACCGAGCTTTAATAAATAGAAAAGCTTTTTAATAAGTGTTTCTACAAAATTTGTTTAATAATATTGCAAGTAAATAGTCTTTACAATGCAGCTACTTAAATCTTTTTTATATCCAGCTTTATATTGAAATAAGATATTAAGAATAATAAATCTAAAATCTTTTGTAGTAAATACACTGTTACTATTTCTCTTATGAATTGACAATGTAGGTTGTTTGAATTATTTTTGATCGTATGAAAGCAAAGAAAAATAGGATAAAATTTGATTGATGTATTAATGAAGTGACAATATACCTTCTCCACTTGTTTTTCCTTCTATTTGTTTTATTTTCTAATTAAGCAATACTAAGATTTTCATGAAGTTTAAATATAATCAAATGATTTATAAGACTTCTGCAAATTTTCTCTATCTCTGCCAAATTACAAAACTACGTGTCTTCTTTTAGTAAACGGTTTTTGCCTTCTCTTGTTCTTCTTCCTCTTCTTTTCTTTCTCCTCGAGCAAAAGTTCTTTAGCACTCTTTTCTGGAGGTGGAACTAAAGAACTTACATGCTTATTGCAATATTGTAAGATATTCAGAGTAGATAAATTTTCGCACTTGAATATTACTTTGTTACCTGATACTGAAAATTATAAACAAATATATAAACAACATCGTTCGTTTGTATCGAAAAGTAGAAATTATAATTTTGTTTAATACTCACCAAGATCCAATGTAACAATAGGCTCAGTACCGTTGCAGACAACTTTTGTTTTTAATAAGCAGAAAGGATTTGTTTTTAGAATCTTTGGGCCTGATATGTAGAAAAGAAACTTTCTGGAAGAAGAAAAAAAATATAATTTCGGTAGTTTACTTTTTATTTCAGTTATTAAAAATTATAAAGCTAACATTATAATTGTAACGGAAGTACGGATGCGTATAAAAAAAAAAAAAAAAAAAAACAATATTATGTTTCAGAAGCATCATCATGGCTCAAATGGAGCAACAACTACCTATACCTATGCCGGATTTAAGTACCCTTCGTATAACGACTGCAGTTTCCATGCTTGGTAAAGCTTATGGATGCGGACAGTGCAGTGGTAAGTTTAAAGATTAACAAAATTAAAGATAAACGATCTCAGTCTGTAGTAATTAAAATAAGTATAGTTTTCAAGGAGTACGTAACATCGTTATATTATATAGTGTATTTAAAAAATAAAAATAAATAATTATATAATGGCAAATGCAAGTAAACAATTTATCCTTGTCTACCGAAATGGAAATAACAAAGTAAATCATTTACAAGGGACTTGGATATTGGATGTATCAATACAGATGACGTATATATATACATACACACACAAAATGAATTTTGATAGCAAATTGAAGAATGGGATTTCACTTCGTACACAGTTTTTTTTTCTTCTTTTTTTCTTAAGAATTAATTATTTCTTAAGAATTTTGCACCTTTCACGTTCAAATATATCACGTACCAGTAAACATTCTCATGATATTGGATTGCTACTAAAAATAACGAAGTTAGTTCTCTCTTCTTCTGTTGTCTATTCGGAAATCTTGATGCGCATGCGTGCGCTATTGACGTCATCTAATCCGAGAAGCGTGTGCGCGCTTATTTATCGCGTACACACGGATGATATGTACGTATCATCCGACACGACGCGGTACTCATACGCGTATTTAAATAGTCAATAAATAAAAATGAACTTTTTAATTGGACACGACATCACGTTTCTTAATTTTTGACCAATATCATCGGCTGTTAACGGGGACTCGTGTTTTATTATATATCGATGAATACTCGATATATCGATTTCTCAAATTTTATTATATAAACGATCGATCTCGTAAAGAAAATTTAATTAGAGTTGTTGCGTGTAAAATAATTGGATCGGTTTCTTATCACAGTGGTAAAGAAAAAAAAGAAAAAAAAAAAAAGAGAGATAAAAACAACAAAGAAAAAAGAAAAGAAAACTAACCTCGTTTCTGCAGCATTCTTGTGAAAGGGATCGAACTGTACGATGATCTTATTGACTAATTTTAAATTAATTTCTCTCAATTGTTTAGCAATAGCACTGATCAAACCGCCAGAACGCGAACGCGATCCGCTAAAATGAATCGACATTTCGCAAACAGCGTAGTACGCAATCGCGTGCACGACGACGACGACGACGACGTATCACACCATCCTAATCGTTTCTATCTCATACACGGTTAGATTCTTCGACATCTTCGAGAATTAAAATTACTATATCAATGTTGCCAATACGTAGGATACACGTAGCGATCAAGTTTAGGGAATATTTCTTCGTACGAAGTTTTCCATTTCGCTAACAGATGGGGCGATTCGGTCGGTAAAAAAAGCACAGTAGGCAATACATATGCAGGGTATCCTATATACATATATGTGTATATTATATATGTGTATATATATATATATATATATATATATATATATATATATATATATATATTTACTTATTCCCCTCAAGTTACTACTTTCTTTTAACTCCTAACTTATATATACCTACGGGGAATATAAACCAAACGTTAAACCCTTTTAATCTGGTAGGATTAACATTTCCAGGAAATAAATTGAATAATCGCTTCATTCAATGTGCTAACGGAAATAATTTCTATTAATGGGATTTATATCTATACCCCAAAACTATTACGACAGGAGTAAGTTTAAGTATAAATTAATCGTTTTTTTTTTCTCCCTCGCAATACGTCGCGCTGTGTAATTTTTATTTAACGATTATATTCCCGCTACGATAACTTTTAAATATTCATGTCATATTGTCTGATAACCTACAGATTGTCTTTAACCGTTTTTACCATGTTTGTTACAAAAGTTCAATATATTTTGCTGGTTATTGTGTAAATCGGCGCTAATCATAAAAATAACATTTGGCTATGGCCGTTTATATTATTTCATACAAAGCAAAATATTTTTTATAAACTTTACAAATTATCGTATATATTTCTTTTTCTTTTTTATTTTTTCCCTTTCGTTCGCAACTCGGACGTAACGTTAGTTTCCATACAATATATTTTTTAATATTTAATATTTGTTGTGCCAATTAAGTATGAGATATACTTATATATATTTATATATATATATATATATAACTCTGTGAAAACATATGAATCGTGTCGTATAATGTAATTATACCGTATTTAGAGTAAATTATTAAGATTATACATATATATACATATACATATATATATATACATTATTGTATTTGATATATCATAAAAATTATAATGGAATATTTCAAATTAGTTTGTCTTCATTTGACTCACCTGGTCACAATTTCAATATGAGAACGTTGATTGGCCGAGTATAGACCAATTGGCATTTAGCTGCTGGCAGCCATTGCAGAAGGTAGTCTCACTCGTAGTGTGTGTTGTGGGGAAGTGTGTTGTGTGGCCAGTGGGTTTTGTGTTAAATTTTTTTACTTATTTATTAGTGATTACCTGGTCTTTTTGATCAACGGCTGCGAAAATGTATCCTGTAGGGCAGCGTAAGTACATTATTGTTGTAGGCTTACCTTAATATGTTCGAAAAAAACTCTAAAATAGTTTCTACTCCATTAGCTCGAACGATTTTTAGAATATCGTTGCTCTCAAGTGGTTTCTTACCCTTTATTCCATTTCGATAATCAAAAAAGAGTGATTGGAGATATTCGAAAAAAGTTGTACAGTGACGTGTTAAGTTCGGTAACAACGGATACACGTATATAATTTCAACGAAAATTGTCTATCCCTAATCGACCTAGCTCAACAGGCACGACGTGTCGTATCTTGCCTTTGATTCATCATATCCTACGTCTATAGTAAATTATATGTATCTAATGAAAATGGTGCACTATTTGTTAAACCTCTTATGTATAAACCTATTGTAGGATATTATCTAGATTGTTTATTTTTACATTGTGCATTGATATCGTTCGTCTTCTATGAAAGAAATTAATGTTTTTTCTTTCTCTCTTCCTTTTTTTATTTTTATTTTTTTATTTATTTTCCTTTCTAACGAATAACTTTAGTCTCTGCATTTGACGTAAAATATTTATTTCATTTTTATCGCAGAACCTTTTCATTTTTATCATCGTTATTTCTTGTGTCATCTCTTTATTTTATTTTATCTACTTGTCAGAAAAAATTATCAAACAATACGAACATTTAAATATTCTAGACCAATAAAGGAAAATGAGTTTTTGCGATTTGTCATTAGATAATGGTGTCATACACATGAGAATAGACTTTTTTGTATAGTTTATAAGCTCTTAAAGTAAATTTAGATAAATTAGTTATGTTTTTTCCTTTTTTTTTTTTTTTTTGAATTTTAGCCCCCCCACCTGGACCAACAACAAGTACTTCTGTTGGAACGGCCGGAGCAACTGGGAGCAATGTCGTCGCTCCTAGTTCTTTGGGCCTTGTTCCTGCACAACAAACACATACTCCGCCTCAACCTCCAGAACTGCCAAGTAAGAGCGTTTGTTTATTTTTTTTTCTTTTTTTTTTCTTTTTATAGAAAATAGAAAGATAATTATATAAGCCTAAATATATATTTCTTATATGTATATACATACTCGATTATATAATTTTAATTATTCGAGATCTAATTATACGGAAAATATTATTGGCACGTATAAATGAATTTCATTTACAGTGTTTTCATGCCCACGAAGGCCCAACATAGGTCGTGAAGGTAGACCAATCGGATTGAGAGCAAATCATTTCCAAATTACTATGCCAAGAGGCTATGTGCATCATTATGAAATTAATATACAACCCGATAAATGCCCTCGCAAAGTCAATAGGGAAATTATAGAAACGATGGTACACGCATATAGCAAGATTTTCGGAACTCTTAAACCTGTGTTTGATGGAAGAAATAACTTGTATACAAGGGACCCTTTGCCTATTGGAACTGATAAAATAGACTTAGAGGTAATATATTTCATTTATTTATTATCTCTCATTAATGTCTGCCCTTTCCTAGGTTAATATAATACAATATTTTTTTCTTATTTAGGTAACACTGCCTGGTGAGGGTAAAGATCGAGTTTTCAGAGTGGTAATAAAATGGGTAGCTCAGGTTTCATTATTTGCCTTAGAAGAAGCACTCGAAGGACGTACAAGACAAATTCCATATGACGCTATTCTTGCATTAGATGTTGTAATGAGACATTTACCATCGATGACTTACACGCCAGTAGGTAGATCATTTTTCAGTAGTCCGGATGGTTATTATCATCCGCTGGGCGGAGGGAGAGAAGTATGGTTTGGCTTTCATCAATCAGTGAGACCGTCTCAATGGAAAATGATGTTGAATATTGATGGTACGTTTTTATATAGTTTTGTTATTGAAACTAGACATAAAAAAAAAAAAAAAAAAAAATATTAAATAACTTCGATTTGTTTCTTATATTAATTGATCTCCTTCGATTACATTTCAGTTTCTGCAACTGCATTTTATAAGGCTCAACCGGTCATAGAGTTTATGTGCGAAGTATTAGACATTAGAGATGTAAACGAACAAAGGAAACCACTTACGGATTCACAAAGAGTTAAATTTACCAAAGAAATCAAAGGGCTCAAAATAGAAATAACTCATTGCGGAACGATGAGACGAAAGTATAGGGTGTGCAACGTAACGCGTAAACCGGCACAAATGCAATCGTAAGTAGTGGTGGGGGGGGTGGGCTGGAGGGGGAACAACAGCAGGGAAAATTTGAATCGTTATACGTTATATGAAAAACACTCATTAAATTATGTTATCATAGATTCCCGTTGCAATTGGAAAATGGACAAACTGTTGAATGTACGGTTGCAAAATACTTTTTGGACAAATACAAAATGAAATTGCGTTATTCGCATCTTCCTTGTTTGCAAGTGGGCCAGGAACATAAACACACGTATCTGCCGCTCGAGGTTAGTAGTTAATAAAAAAATAAAACGTCACGAAGATCATCATCATCGGTAAATGGTTTTATGGTTTATACGATTTATTCTTTCAGGTTTGTAATATAGTAGCTGGACAACGTTGTATAAAAAAATTAACCGATATGCAGACGTCTACTATGATAAAGGCAACGGCACGTTCAGCACCAGATCGCGAACGAGAAATTAATAATTTAGTGAGGCGAGCCGACTTCAACAATGATTCTTATGTTCAAGAATTTGGTTTGAGTATATCAAACAATATGATGGAAGTTCGTGGTCGTGTATTACCTCCGCCCAAATTGCAGTACGGAGGGCGCGTAAGTTCCCTCAGTGGACAGGTGAGAAAAAAAAAAAATAAAGTTCGATCGGTCGGATCTCGAAAAATCGCACGTTTCTAGAGACAGCTTTATTATCTTTTTTTTTTTCTCTCTTTTTATATCCTTTCAACAAGGACTTAATTTTTTTCGACGATAACATTTACGTCGACGCAAAGCTTTCTCAATGATACTTGCGATTAATTTATTACTTTATTACTTACAATATATTTTCTTTCATTAAAATCCTATAAATCTGCTACACGGATCTTTGATCGATTTCTGACATCTGTTTTCTATAATATGTCTTTTTTTTTTTTCTCTCTTGTCACGGTTAAAGACGAAACAACAAGCAATGCCCAATCAAGGCGTTTGGGATATGCGAGGCAAACAATTCTTCACGGGAGTTGAGATCAGAGTATGGGCAATAGCATGCTTTGCCCCGCAAAGAACGGTACGAGAGGACGCGTTGCGAACATTCACCACGCAATTGCAAAAAATAAGTAACGACGCTGGAATGCCAATTATTGGACAACCGTGTTTCTGTAAATATGCTACCGGGCCAGATCAGGTTGAACCTATGTTTCGGTATCTAAAATCGACTTTCCAAGCATTGCAATTGGTGTGCGTTGTACTACCTGGGAAAACCCCTGTATACGGTAATTATAACAACGATATAAATCAATCATTTTATTTAACATATGGGTATATATTTCTTTTAAGACGAAACATTTGTTCGCAGCCGAAGTCAAAAGAGTGGGAGACACTTTACTCGGTATGGCAACGCAATGTGTACAGGCGAAGAACGTCAATAAGACATCTCCTCAGACCTTATCAAATTTGTGTTTGAAGATTAACGTGAAATTAGGCGGCATCAATAGCATTCTGGTACCAAGTATCAGACCAAAAGTTTTTAACGAGCCGGTTATATTTTTGGGAGCGGACGTAACACATCCTCCCGCTGGAGATAATAAAAAGCCTAGTATAGCTGCCGTAGTAGGGAGTATGGATGCACATCCATCTAGGTACGCAGCTACTGTTAGGGTACAACAACATAGACAAGAGATCATACAGGAACTTAGTTCGATGGTTAGGTAAGTAATAATATACGGTGATATTAAAATTAAACGAAAAGTAGTCAACTTTATAAATGGTTGAAAAATTCGGAAACGTTCGTTTGTTCTTTCTTTCTTTCTTTCTTTTTTGTTTTTTAAATTCTCACAACGCATCGCTAAATTAGACGACCACTTGCTTTTAGGGAACTTCTCGTTATGTTTTATAAGAGTACCGGAGGGTATAAACCACATAGAATAATTCTCTATCGCGATGGTGTTTCGGAGGGACAATTTCTCCACGTTCTACAGCATGAATTAACTGCCATTCGTGAAGCTTGTATCAAACTTGAGGCCGATTATAGGCCTGGCATTACTTTCATTGTAGTACAAAAGAGGCATCACACTCGTTTGTTCTGCGCGGATAAAAAGGAACAGAGTGGAAAAAGCGGCAATATACCGGCTGGTACAACGGTCGACGTTTGTATAACACATCCGACAGAATTTGATTTCTATCTTTGCAGTCACCAAGGTATTCAGGTAGGTTAAATATCTGTAGTTGGCAACTATAAATCCTCGTAAAAAAAAAAAAAAAAAAAGAAAACAAACAAACAAAACAGACTCGATATATTATGTAACGTAATATAATAATTGTATTTTATTGTAGGGAACATCGAGGCCATCACATTATCACGTTCTCTGGGATGACAATCACTTTGAGAGTGATGAATTGCAATGTCTTACGTATCAATTGTGTCATACGTATGTTAGGTGTACAAGATCGGTTAGTATACCGGCACCTGCTTATTATGCCCATCTTGTGGCATTCAGAGCTAGATATCACTTAGTAGAAAAGGAACACGATAGGTAAGTTTATATATTAAATTATTTTTATACTATCACGAATGATAATTCGGTTAACAAGGTTTTCGATAAAATCGATATATCCCTATTTACAGCGGGGAAGGATCTCATCAATCAGGCTGTAGCGAAGATAGGACGCCAGGTGCAATGGCACGAGCTATTACTGTTCATGCAGACACAAAAAGAGTTATGTACTTTGCATAATTCTATCGATGTTGTTTTCTGTAAAAATTTGAAGCACCGCATAATGATAATCATCATATCTTGGACATAGGAAACAATTCTAGACTACTTAAATGTTGGACGATCTTCTTGAGTGGTCAATTTTTTTTTACTTTTATAATTATAATAAGTCTATCCAAAAGCGGTGATATAATAAGCGGAGAGAGAAGGAGAGAGAGAGAGAGAGAGAGAGAGATAGAGAGAGATCAATATTTCGTGTTCCACTTAACGTGATTGGATAGGCTTTCAAAATCATTTAGAAAGTAAGTTTTAAAGGAGGTGCTTTTAGTTAATCATGTTTTAAAGTAGAGTGGAGCATTTTGCAGCTTGGCCGATTGGTTGTTGCATGGAAAAGTTCACTTAGACAATTAAATAATTGAAAAAAAAAAAAAGAAAAAAGAAAAAAGAAAAAGGAAAAAGAAAAGGAAATCGGCTGCAACGCACATTACGCTTATTTTTTTAGAGGTCTTAGTATCTCTTGCATTTGTATGATATAAATGATCATATTGCTGGATAAAAATTACAATTATATAGATCGCTTCATGCGAGACTGTTATATACGTTTGAATATCATTTGGGTATGAATTGAATTTATCAGTCTTTATGGAGTTTTTAAATCGAACGATCGATTAATGCGATATTACCATGCTGAAGAGATCTTATAAAGATATGATGATGTATGTAAGATTACGTTTATCATCCAGCGTGGGCGCGAGGTTTGCGTTCTAAAACAATTAAGCAATGATAAAAATGCATTAGTAAATAAAAATCTAACGTAGAAGAGAATTTATTTAAGGGATAGAGGACTTGGTAGTGTGGAGTCCAGGCAGCGTCAGAAAGAGCAGCTTTAGAGTGCGAACCTCGGGGGACCTACTGGAAGTAATTTTGAAATGTATAAAAATCTAAAAAAAAGTTGGCCACTTCAAGTTATGAAGTTTGAATGGATAAGAAAAGAAAAAAAAAAAAAAAAAAAAAGAAACAAAAAAAACGAAAAAGGGTAACATATTAAACGAATAAATTGTGTAAATGTTAAATCACCAGTAACTCCTCAAGCCAATGGCCAAAGTAAGTTAGAGAATTACTAGAGTCAAATTGAAAGTGATAATTATGATGAAACAATTTATTATGTAATCCCTATAGTGTCAGAAATCACATTGTGCCACATCTAACTATTAACACGCTGCTATACTTTTATATGGCATGATTTTGATCAGTCTAAATCTAATGTCACAGTTCACAGTGATTATGAGAATTAATTTGAAGATAAAACAATGCAACATATCTTTACGAGTATAGGGAATACATTGAAGTGGGAGTTTTAAGAACATTTTCTATATCAAGTATATTTATTTGTTTTTAATATTTAAGCGATTACACCATTGAAAATGTACAAAGACATTAGTTTTATTTATCTCACATTTTAGTTTTCACTATTACTGTTTTTTTTTTCTTCTTTTTGTTTTTCTTTCTTTTTCTTTTTTTTTTTTTTTTTTAATTCTTTTTTTTAAATAATGTGGCACACAATTCACTCCTAATTAAAATAAACGCATATACTGACGCTGTCTGAACTAGGATGGCACGCGAAGTTTAATATTGACGATATTAAAAAGGTGTAATGAGCGAGAGAGAGAGAGAGCGAGAGAGAGAGAGAGAGAGAGAGAGAGAGAGAGAGAGAGAGAGAGAGAGAGAAAGATGGAATGAAAGTAAGAAAGTTTTGTACAGTACACAAAATATTATAATCATGCTCATAAAAAAAAGAAAGGAAAGATACTTATGATTTAAGTTGAACTAGACGTTACAACACGGCATTAGATCTGGGCTGATAATAAAGCCTCGTTAATGCAAAGAGCATATTAAAATAGCATTAAGATATTGATTCAATAATAACACAGAACGTATGTAAAAACAAAAAAAAAAAAAATATTGAATTGTAGGATAAGATATGTTTTACTGCGAACATAATGCAAAACTTTAAGGTCCTGACGTTTTTACTATATCGAAATCATCTAACTGAGATTCCTTCCCGCTAAGTGGAATCAATTTCAATAATCTTTTAGAACAATAATCAATACAATAACTGTAATAAAAGCCTTGGAAACCAGTAATGTACAACCAAGAGATAGGATAATGTAATTTATAATTGTGTATCGATGTCGCACGCCAGAGGACAATTATTGTGTATTTTTCGAATCATTAATACATCGATGAAATGATTACGTTGTGACATAAAATTTTTATTTTCGTGATATATGTCATTCGAGGCAATATGTTTTTACATGATTTTAGTAAATTATAAATCAGTATTATTAACGGGAAATTAAAAAAAGAAAAAAAGAAAAAAAGGAACAAAAAGAAGAAGAAGAAAAAAAGATAAGGAAGACGAAACAAAGTAAGAAATGAAAACGATTTGCAACAAGCTGGGAATATATATATATATACATATATATATAAATCGAATATATATATATATATATATATATATATATATATATATATATATATATATAAAATATATGTTATCATTTGTCTGTATTAATGATTCATTAACATTAGGCTTACAAGTGATATAAATGTAATATTATTCTCGAAAGTATGGAAAAAGAAGGACCTTATTATTATCAATAATATTTATTGCAGTTATATATTTAAGTATATAGTTTAGGAGGTTATATATCTATACCACTTATAGTTGGATCATTTAATTCTTAGTTTTTGACTATGTAAAAGAAAAAAAAAAGAAGAAGAAGAATTAAGTAACTTTTTATTATGATTTCATAATAGCGCATATATTTCTATTGAGCATACATCGTATAAAAATGATTTGATGGTTTTGATTCGTCTATGCAAACTTTACGAGGGCAGCATGTGAACACAATTATCAAACTAGAGTATAGTCGAATGTATGCGGTATTGCATAGAAGAAAATGGAGAATAACGTCTTATTCGTGTTGTTGATGATGATGTAAACGGGAACCAAAATGAGTACGCAGAAATAATTTAGTCGGGTATTGCGAATCATAACAATTTTCGAATTGTAACTAGACTATGCGGATAATCCGATTAGTTTTTAAGTCGACCCATGCACGTGAAGCAGCTACAACCTGTTGTAATCAAGGCGCAAGTAAAATACCAAAAAGGAAAAAAACGGAAAAAGAAAAAAAAAAAAACGAAACAAAAACAAAAAGAAAGAAAGAAATAAAGAAAGAAAGAAAGAACGAATGAAAGAAAGAATGAAAGGAAAGAAAAGAGAAAGACTTTGGAAGTAGTGAGGAAGCGAATTATTAAGGAGAATTTAAAAATAGAAATAATGGCATCCCATTATTAACGTGATAGGAGGAAGTATTTTCAAAGTGGAAACCATTAAAGTCCGATTTCGTGTACACGTCGTCCCCATCTCTATGTGAATTTTCTTGCGATAAAAATTAATCAAGAGGTCTGAACTAAATCGATATTTTCCTGCGCCTATATTAAGAAATTAGCCTCCATTTGTAAATATACCTCATTAACTTATCCGTAGGATCATTTCCCTCCATCCCTAGCCCCGCCCCACCCCTCCCCTTCACACATACACACACACACACACACACACACACGAACACACACACACATACATTGTCCTGTTAACGCAGAGACAAGAACGCTTAATAATTTGTAATTTTTATCTTGTAAGAGGTCGAAAAGAATTAATAATAGGGTATTTGTTGTACTTCTCATGATGATCATCGTTTTTAAGTCAATATATTGAAAAATATTATATTAACAACGGTATATCCCGAACACATATATACAACGGTATAAAATATATATAACAACGGTAATCGGACAAGAATTTCTTTGAAAGAAAGAAAGAAAAAAAGAAAAAAAGAAAACAAAGAGAAAGAGAGAGAAAGAAAGAGAGAAAAAATTCGGTTTTATAAATAGCTCGAAAGGATTATCTCAATCTGATTTAAACGAATATTTTAAACGATTAGGTCATCGATAAAACTATACGGTAAAAAGAAAGAAAGAAAGAAAGAGAAATAGAAAAAGAGAACGGGTATATGAAATGACCATTAGCTAATAATAAAAATTAATCGGAATTTATGCCGATAACGATGAATTCATTTTTACTGTCGAATATCTCAGAGATATTTTAAGTTGTAAGGCAGATAATTTATATATTTGTAATATACTTTTACAGATACGTACATACGTTGGTCTTCAAAGAGCATGTTAAAACGTACGTATGTGTATCGGTATATATACACCACGCATACTTATTATAAATACATTTTATCGTCGTATTTCATTCGTACACAAAAAAAAAAAAACAAAATGCTGTTCACGAAGTATACATATGGATTATAATACAATCTTTTTTAAAAAAAAAAAAAAAAAAAAAAATAGCAAAGAGAAAGAAAGAGAGAAAAGAAAAGAAAGGAAACGAAAAATCAGCAACCAAACATGTGAGCGATACCCATGTATTTTGAAAAGCTTAACAGATTACATTATAATCATTGTATTCTTTACAAACGATTAATTATTATTACTAAATAAGCGGTCTCTTATAATTTGAAAGTTATATATTTGCTTTGAGAATTGGTATGATCGATGTTTTGCAAAGTGGCAATCAACCCTTAATACTTGCAATATTTATGATATATATATATATATTATATATTATATCATTATTACCGATTATTAACTTTTTTCACACATTATCACACATTTTTGCACAGTATTAATATTAACCCAAGTTTCATTTAACGAGCCAAGTCAAGAGTCATTTCGTATGTTACTGCACAAAATTCTTAAATAAGTTTAATATGCAAAATATATTTTTAGGTAGAAAAAGTAATTCGTAATGGAGCGCCACCAAAGACGCTGTTGCTGCGATATTGTAATTTTTTTTTTTTCCAAATCTTGTTTATATCAAAACGAAAGAGAAAAAAAATTGTTGAATAAACGGTAGGAAATTTGTTATTAAAAAAAAAAAAAAAAAAAAAAAAATGGGCGTACGATGCTTAAATTCACAATTATATATACGTGTACAAGGGGATACCTTTTTTTTCGTTTAATATTTTATATATATATATATATATATATATATATATATATATATATGTATATATATATACAGAGATGAAAATGATCAAAGTATGCGTGAACCATTTGATTTTCTAATTACGTTATTAAAAAATAATGAATGGGCAATACGATACGACACGGAGACGATAAATGTAATATTTTCTTGTTTTTTTTTTTTTTTCGTGTGTTTTTTTTTCCCCGTTCCTTCTTATCTCCGAATTTATTATTGTCATTCACTATGCCGTGTTACCTTTATAACGCCGTTAGAAAGTCATAATTTTAGATTATAAGTTTATTATTGCTTATTATTTCATATACGGATTGTATATGCAACATATTAGATATGTATGTACATGTATATTTCTCGATATCACAGCTTTAAGTGGGTAATAAGCTACAAAAACGACTGGTAGTAGCGCTCACAGTACATTTGTAAATGCATGCTATGGTTTAATAATATAGGTTGATAATTATATTATATTATTTACACACGTTCTTAATTCTTCGTGGATAAAATAAAAAGCCTTAGGAGATATCGGTAACATGGAAGATAAATTTAAAATAAAAACGATATAATTATAAAGGACGATCGAGAGGACGAATTGTAAAAGTAACACTTTATAAGCTATAATTATAATTCATAATTGATAACATTAACTTATATGATACCGCGTGTGATGTGTAATTGGAATAACTTTATCGTTTTATCGAAACACTTATAATGTGTTACTTGGTGTATATGACGAGGGAGGAAGTGGAAGAGGAGGAGGAGGAGGAGGAGAAGGAGGAGGAGGAGGAGGAGGAGACCATTGAAGAAAAGGGAACGTTGATCTCGATAGAAGGGAATGTTATGTTTGAAATATTATTTGTTTCACGTCTGCTATATATCTCCCGTGGCTTCGTACTTCAAATGGTGTACGAATGGCTTCATAACGTTTAAATATATAAGAAACTGATAACACATAGTATTTGCAAAAGTATAAGTTACTTATAATCATAACGAAAGTGGCCGTCACTCCTTAGAGACTCATGACATTAATATGGTGAGAGTAATACCTGTACCTATATATATATATATATATAAATATATATATATATATATATATATATATATATATATATATATATATTTATATATA
>OU427000.1:8438047-8448047 GCA_911387935.1 Dolichovespula saxonica | reverse complement strand
CCATAGATAAACATAATTTGAAGTACGGGTTATCGTTTTTATTTTAGTCTGGCGATTCCTTATGTATAGTTTTTTAGGCGAAGGTACACTGTCATATAAGATTTATTATGAATGTGCTAAATTTAATGACATACAAATAAACTTTGAAATCTAATACCTCGTCATATCATTCAATCCTCTGAATTTATTCTACTTTTCATTTCATAAATTGTACGATATATATATATATTTTTTTTCACATCACATATAGTAAGTTTCTCTATAGATTCATATAAATATTTTGAGATAAACGAGACTCGTATGATTTATCACCTTAGCACTAGGTGGTGTTTATTTCTCGATTTATACTATCCTTATTTGTACATAATATACGACGATGAACGTTTTCAAAATTACTTCGACTAGCTTTCAAAAATTTAATGTGGATATTTGGATCGGTATTGCTGTAAAAATAATTTTATAGGGACATCGTCCCTGATATCGAATCGTAAAAATAACGACAAATAATGTATTCTGATCAATGCCGAGAATCGAATTATTAATCCCCGTTCGATCGACGATCCTTCGCGCGATACGTTTCAGAAGATTCGTTTTTATTCAGGGGAATTTTATTATCTCGCGGGTATTTTATTTTCTAAATAGTTTGCGTTCCGACCGCTAGAAGGCGCGACGAGCGTTTGTGGAGGGAAATTACAACGTTACGACGTAATATTTTTATGGTAGAAAATCATCGGACAAAACTTTGTACAACGTTATATAAAATATTAAGTATATATATTTATATGTATTTATTTAACGTTTATCGATACAATTATTCTTTAACTAAAAGTTAGTAAAGTAAATCGGGTAAAGTTTCGATCATATTTTCATTTATAGATTGGTCAATTAGTCATGAATCTTGATGGTTAAGTAAGTTTCATACCTTTCTTACAGTAACGTATTAAGAAATATGTTTTACCTTTCCGTAAGCGACAACAAACGGTGATACGTGATTGCAGGAACGACGTACGAACAAACAAGAAAAAGGGACGAACGCGCTGTGGTTAGTTTTAAATGTAATTTTTATTTAGGCTATGTACAACACATACGTACAATACGTGACCCTTGCTTAAAACTATAATACGCCCGCTGTGTATGTATTTCCACTTAAGTTTAAACCTTTTATTTTTTACTTTTATTTTAATTTTTTATTTTTTTTTTCATCATCATCATAATCATTATCATCATCATCGTCATCGTCATCATCATCATCATCATCATCATCATCATCTCGCGACATACGTGGGATATTAGTGTACGGTGTATATGTTAATATGTGCGCGAGTGCATAGTGTGTATATGTATATTTCGAGGGTCGTGTTTGATGTTCGTTAAATGTTAGTTAAATGTGTGTATGTGTGTGCATGTATATTTGTATGCACGCACGCACGCACGCACGCATGTATTCATGACGAGCGCGCGCGCGTTCACGTTCATACGTGTGTGAGATATGTTACAAACTTTTTTTAGGAACATTTCGCGTGGAACCAGCGCGAGCGCGATATATATATCAATGAGAGGTCGCAGCGGAGCTACACGATAAACAATGCAGCAGTCGTATCTGCGGCTTCGTCCTCGAGTCGATATATCGATTAGACAGTTATTGAAAAATGACACCAATATAGACGTTTGTGTTGATCGGACAGACTTCAAAATATATGACGAACGAAAGGCGTCAGGAGAAGTTTGCGAATCGTCGAGTTCGTTTTTTAAAGTTCGCTATTGGAACGGATTCGTTTTTCTTCCTTCTCCTCCTCCTCCTCCCTCTCTTCCATTTCTTCTTATTTATTTATTTATTTATTTATTTATTTACTTATTTATTTATTTATTTATTTAAATCACTTTTGTCTCTGCAACACTCCATGCCTGACGCCCTTCAAAATTTCGAACGCACGACACTGCCGATATTCGCCGCCATTTGCTCTACTCTTGCAACCCTTTTCTTCGAACCCCTCACCTCCCCTCCACGCCCCTCCCCCGCCTCTACTATATAATAACGTCGCCTGAAATAACCGTCGGCATCTCATCGTCATCATCGATCATAGTCGTTTACCTTAAAATCCCGGTCAACATAAGCACACAAATCAATGCCTAATATTTCACTAAGGGTACGCTTACACTTTATTTATTGTTTTTTTTTTTTTTTTCCTTAATGTTTTATTTTTTTTTATTTTCTTTTCCTTTTTCTTTTTTTTTTCTTTCTTTTCTCTTTTAAAAGGACATTGAAAAATCGCATACGCTAGAATAATTCTGCTGTTTGTGATTACGCTATATAATATCTATATATCTCTGCATGTATTTACAATCTCTCCCGAAAGAGTAGTGTCCCCAAATCCCCCCACCCCACCCTCCTTCTTCTCATCAACCGATAGTCTGTCATTTTTTTTAAAATCTCGTTGTTAAGAAACTAACGAAAGATCCCCTTTCTTTCCCACCCCTCTATCTTTCTCTCTCTCTTCCTCGCTCTCTCCATCTCTCTTTTCATTTTTCTTCTCTCTCTCTCTCTCCTCTTATTCTTTTTTTTTTAGTTTTCTTTTTAAATCGTTCCACGTTTCTTGTGTACGCTCATTCGCGTCTCTAAGCTACAAATTCGAGCGAATATACGATCGTTTATTTATTTCTCTCTCTCTCTCTCTCTCTTTATTCGTTCTTTTCTTTATTTCTGTTTGTCTTTTTTGTTTTTCTCTCTCATTGTCGGACGAAACGTTACGCGATCGAGCGAACACGTAAACCGAAAAAAAAAATCATCGAAGCTCTCTCTCTCTCTCTCTCTCTCTCTCTTTCTCTTTCTCTCTATATACTGTACATTATAATCGAATAGGAAAACTCGCGTGTACGTATATAAAATTATTTGCGCTAAATGTGCTCTCTCCGCCATGATCATATCATTTCTTCTTTTTTTTTTCCTTTCCTTTTCTCTCCCCCTTTCTTTCTTTCTCCTTCCTTCTCTCTCTCTCTCTCTCTCTCTCTCTCTCTCTCTCTCTCTCTACCTCTGTCTGTCTTTTCGACATCTCTTTATCGTATTTCTCATCCCTTACGTTCGCGTAGCAGAGTGCGACGAGACCACGGAATGTCCCGACGTTAATTCGTCCTCGATATTAAAATTTCTTCAGAATTTTTTTTTCATCGATTAGCATCCTCTCGAGATCTCTACGGACGTCGATTAATTTCGAGACAAAGGAAACGCGTTGGTCACTCGTTCGAACGAGAGAAAATCAATTTCGGCGACCCGACGTGTACTGATATATATATATATATATTTATATATCATTAATCGTTTGAAAATTTGTTTATTTTTCTTACGCGACGAAATTTTAGCCAACTCTCTCTCTCTCTCTCTCTCTCTCTTTCCATTTTCAATTTCGAGTTCGGTAACGATCAACAACGGGGACGGTCGCGCCCATATTAACAAACTCCTCCTCGTCCTCACACGTTCTCCTATGGGTCGCGCTGTCCGACGACTTTTTTTTCTTTTCTTTTTTTTTTTTTTTATTTAGCGTTTATCATTCGGTCGGTGAAACATTTACACCTCTTCCCCTATACGTTCATTACAATTATGTTTGATATTGCAGCATCGGCGCGGCGAGATTGGGATGATGGGCCGTGTTCATTCTCAATGCCGAGATACTCTTGTTGTACCATTCGTCCTCCGCCGACATCCCTGTAAAAAAAGCAAACAAGAATAATTAATTGATTACCGAATAATAATCGTCGTCGAAATTACGTTAGAACGATCGATATATATATATATATATATATATATATATATATATATATATATGTCTGTACGATCGAACGTTTTTCCTTACAATTGAAATTTTATTATTAAATATTATCCTATGTATAATCGAAACAGTCGGATATAACGTACGATGTTTTATTATGTAATTGATTGGCCGGAGGGTGATACACTCCTATCGGTTTAAATACGTCGATAGAAAACCAATAGAATAGGATTGATGAGGAGTGGGTGTGGGTGTGGGGGAGGGGAAGGAGAGGGGAGAAAAGAATGGTTGAATTATCGAGCGACTCGGCGAGTAATAAAAGTTTAAAAGTCTCCGATCCCGTGTATATTCGTGGATGGTGGTAATGATGGGAGGGGGGGAGGAGGAGGAGGAGGAGGAGGAGGGGAGGGGGAGGCGCGTTACGGGGAACGGATTCGATTTAACGATTTTCTATGAAGCTCCATCGAGAGAGCTAGACAGCTAATGGGACGGATTTACCGTCCCATTAAGACGTTAAGTCGTTATACAAGGTGCAAAGATATTGGCCCTCGTCCCTCCCCTCACCCTTACCCCTCCCCCCTCTCTCTCTACCCTCTCCTACAACCTCCGGTTACTTCGACGTTGGACTCGCGACTACCACGTTAGAGATAAGCTAAGTTTTCGTCGAACGATTCGAATCCGGCAGGCAATTCGCGAATAGTCTTGATTCGATTTAAAAGCGATATTCCATCTCGGCCCGGAAATGGTGTAAGACGGCGCTGCGCCGGAAATGGAGAGAGAGAGAGAGAGAGGGAGAGGGAGGGAGAGGGAGGAGGAGGAGGAGGAACGTCTTCAAGCGATCGAGAGACGATAGAGAAAGAGCGGGAGAGAGAGAGAGAGAAGGACTCTATCCTCCTTCCTCGTCCTTCTCCCTCTACTTTTCTCATCCTTCTCCTCCTCTTCTTCCTTCTCCTCGTCTGATGCGCATCATTTCCGGTCCGTTCTTTTTACGAAATCATTCGATAAGATCGAGTCGATCCTCGAACTCGAGAAACTTTCACCTTTCCCATCGATTCAACGGAGAAATGTATTTAAGGTGGGATTTCTTGCGCAATAGCTTGCAATAGATAAGGATTACGTGTGTCTGTGTCTCTCTGTGTGTGTGTGTAAAACTTGTTTTTTATTTTTATTTTTATTTATTTATTTTTTTTTCTTTCAACTTACCCATCGCGTCTTGTCGCATACCGGTGACCGCCGACATGTTCGACGCCGAATGCGACATCGAGAATGGTTGGGTCATGCTAGGGTAAGACGTCGTGCCCATCTGAAAGGAAGTAAACAAAAAAATTCGAAAATTCAATGATTTCTTTTAACGTACGTACGAACCGTACGACTCGGCGTATTAAGATTACGATACTTTCGTGATAGCCCGTGTTATATCGTTAAACGTCTCGTTGGGAATCTTTTCTTTCTTTCTTTCTGTTTTGTCATTTTTGAATTTTTTTCCCTCCCCCCTCCCCTATACATACGTACATATATATATATATATATATATATATATATATATATATATATATATACATCCCATACGTTTTCCCGCACGTTTGACGATTTATTGGTTCAATTAAAGCGGTAGGCATTCGTTAATCCGTCCTACCCAACTAATCAGTTAAAATGCAATTTAGCTACATCGACCGATAGCCGTGCGCGCCGGACGTGTACACGCTCAGCTAGCTGCACTCCAATTTAATACCTCGGTTAAAATCATTAACGAGAAACGCATCGAATTCATTCGCTCGTACGAGATGCGATCCGCCGCCATCCGATACGCCATCGGATTTTGATGGATCCGCGTCTCGAACGGTTATTTATTATCATCGTCGGCGTATCTCTTTAATCGTCTTTCGTCGCTGCGCCATTTAGTTTTTATTTATTAATTTAAGGGAACAGGTGGCCAGAAAGGATTATTTACCTGTGGATAACGATTGATCCCGTTTATACTGTTGTGCGGATGTGGATACGGTTGATAGCCTCTGCTAGCGCCAGGATAGATGTTCCTCATCATGGCACCTTGGCAGGCGGGTATTGGCGTAAGTGCCTTTTGCAATTGTTTCTCCTGCTTTCTGTATTTCGCCCTTCTGTTCTGGAACCAGACCTGCGCAAAAATCGTGCGAATCGATAGTGACTCTTAACGATAAATAGAACCCCCGCGATAAACATCCTATTCGTGATCCGTCAAAATCATTGATGTATCTGTATGTTTGAGTAAGATAGATAGATAGATAGATAGATAGATAGAGAGAGAGAGAGAGAGAGAGAGAGAGAAGCTGTTGCATGCTTTTCAAACTAGCCAACTAAAATATATCGATCGATTCCTTTCTCGTTCGTCGCTCTATCTTAAGTTTTAAAATACATTCAATTATTCTTTCTATCTTTTCTCTCGAGACAATGATAGAGAGAAGGAGAGAAAGAGAAAGAGACAAATAGATAGATAGATAGATAGATAGAGAGAGAGAGAGAGAAGGAGAGAGAAAGACAGAGAGAGAGAGAGAGAGAGAGAGAGAGAGAGAGAGTGGTTTACCTATCGCCATTTTGCATCGGGCAATTTCCATTGTTTCGTGGGATTAGTAAACCCATATTGGGGGTTGCCCGAGCCGCCACTGGCGAATCTCTCCTACTACTATACTATCCTCTCCTCTCCACCTCTCCAACGTCTCTACCACCACCACCACCACCACCACCACCACCACCACCATTACTACTAGCAGCATCAACACCACCTCTTTTCTACACCCTTCGCCATTGCCTACCGTGAAACTCTCTTTCCAACGAGATACACCATCGTCCTTCTATTCTCCTCCCTTTCCTCTCTCTCTCTCTCTCTCTCTCTCTCTCTCTCTCTTTCGCTCTTCTCTATTCTCCCCTCCCCTCCCCTCCCCCGCCCCTCTCGCTCCCCCTAGAAAGAGAAAAGCCTGCGGCTTCGTTCCGCTGTTCGGTTGTTTCCACCCTCGTGTTGACGTCAGCGTTGCCACGCGATTGGCCGATCCCACGGCCGTGACGTCACTCCGCGCCCGCTCATTGGCCGCCACGTTTTATCGACATTTCTCGCAAGCTCCTCCGCGCGCGCGAGAGAGAGAGAGAGAGAGAGATAGAGAGATAGATAGAGATAGAGAGAGAGAGAGAGAGAGAGAGAGAGAGAGAGAGAGAGCCCTTTTCGAACGGGAGAGAGAGTTGTTGCTCTCCGTGTGAAAGCATGGCGCAACGTAGAGAACGACTCCGCGAATTATATCGCCGACGCTTTTAACCAAAGCTATAAGGAGGAGTTCGTGTCTGTCCTTTCAAGAGGATATATATATATATATATATATATATATATATATATCCTCGTCTTGATTTTTTTTTGTTTTTTTTTATTTTTTATTTTTCTTTTTATTATTTTTATTTTTTTTTTATCCTCGATTCAAAGGACACACAAATGAAAAAAAGTAAGAGGAATAATGATAGATGATGCCCTATCACGAAGAATGAACTCTCTCTCTCTCTTTCTCTCTCTATCTCGTAGTAACTCTATTTTTCATTTCGAACCGTCATCACTCGTACGCGAGTTACTCGTCGCGTTTTTATTATTATCTTTATTACTGCTATCCTTTTGTTTCTATTTCTTTCCCCTCTCCCCATTCTCACGGAACGTTCCTTCGCGTACGCTTACTCTTGGCGCGTATTCGAGAATGTCATCGAAGACGGATTACTAGTTAAACTCGTGTTCCACGTTAATGACGAATAAAACTTAGTCCGAATCGCGAAACCTAACGCACGGCTTCAACTCTCGCGCTTAACTTCAACGACTCGATTAAGCTCTCGAACATTCGAATTCAGTTCAACCATCGATATAGTCCTGGACTTTATAAACTTAACGTTATTCGACGCGATACGCGGAATCAGTGGCCCTTGGATTCACGGCGTTCGTTCCTCCCTTTTATTTGTTTTTTTTTTGTTTTTCGAAATTTTACGATTAACCCTCGGTAAACGTACGCTTTATAAAAATTTACGAGGGAACGATCGTTCGAGCGTATTGTCAGTTTGGATCTTAGAAATTCTTTTTTTCCCCTCGTTTCGTTAGTCGTACAGTAAGTCGTCTCTTTGAAAACCGGTCTCGTTGCGTTACGTATTTTCGTCTTTTATAGATTTATACGTGTGTACGTGTACGTGTACGTTATATATATATATATATATATATATATATATATATATATATATATATATATCGTATGCATTTACGTAGATAGACGTAGGTAGATAGGTTTTACGGAGAGAGCCGGTAAAAGGTCGACTCCTTTTATTTGCTGCTGCTCCTCCTTCACCGAAGAGCTTTTTGAGAGAACATACTTGCGCGCGTCCCTTAAGGCGCGCACCCTGCAAGAACTGGAAAGCTAAGAGTTCGTAATTCAATAACCGTGCTCTCCGGTTCTCCCTTTCTCCTCCTCCTCCTCCTCCTCCTCCTCCTCCTTCTCCTCCTATCCTTCCAGCGTTTCTGCCCTAGAGAAAGATAGTAGGAGGGTGGGTAAGGAAGAGGCGAGAGAAAGGGACCGAGGATGAAGGACGTAGAGGGGTGAGTCAGAAATAAGGAGCTATGGAGAAAGAGAGAGAGAGAGAGAGAGAGATAGGTCGATGAAGTGAGGAGAACGAGTGAGGAAGATAGATAGATAGAGAGATAAAGAGAGAGAAAGAGAGACAGAGAAAGCGAGAGAGAGAGAGAGAGAGAGAGAGAGAGAGAGAGAGAGAGAGAGAGAGAGAGAAGCTCAAAATGTCTGCTACTTTGAGGACCCCCAACTAGAAGAAAACTATCCTTTCACGCGCTTAAGAGAATACCTACCGTGAACTCTGATAGCGACTTTCTACTAAGAACTTTTAAGTGTCTTGGGAAAAGTAGGATGCTTCTTTTTCTTTTTCTTTTTCTTTTTCTTTCCTTCCTTCCTTCCTTCCTTCCTTCCTTTTTTTTTTTCTTTTTCTTTTCTTTTCCTTTCTTTCTTTTTTTTTCTCTTTTCTTTTTTTTCTCTTTCCTCACCCACCAACACGGAACACCCGATGAATAATTTCGTTCGACTTCAATCGAATTCACGAACGAGGACGACGAGTGTCACCATCGTCGATATGGCGGGAGGACGAAGAGAAGGTCCTTGGACCGGTCGAAAAAGTTCTCACGTGATTTTTAAGAATCGATTCATCATTTAACCGGGAAATTGTTCAACCTGACTGTACTTTTTTTCTTCATTTTTATTTTATTTTATTTTTTGTAGATCGTAAAACAAGCAATCTCGTAACAACCGCGCGACGTCTCAATGGGAGATTTCGAAATGTTCCCGTAAGAATGTCGATTGATATTTGAAATCATCCGAGAACTTTCTGACTCCTTTTTTTTTTTTTTTTCCTGTAAAAATGCAATCGAATATGATCATTTGTTTGTTATATTCGAAAGAAGATATCCGCCTGATAAAGGAATAGAATTTTTCTAATATTAAGTTACACCATAGACCAATATGTATATATATATATGGATCCCCGGTCCATTCGTCCGTTATCCCCTTACATCACCTCGCAACCCCCATAACGAAAATATCGTGGAAAACCGAATTAGGGATGTGCGTAGACGATTTCTACCTTTTCTTTTTATGGTTTTTTCCCCCTTAATCTCTCTCTCTCTCTCTTTCTCTCTCTCTCTCTCATTCTTTTCATATCTCTCCTTTTTTATTTCTTCCTATCTTTTCTTTTTCTTTTTCGCTCTTTTTTTTTTTTATTTTTTTTTTTTATTTCGTTCCACACCGTTTTTCCTTATTTCCTGTCGGATGGGAGGCCGGAGGATTTTCTCGGGAGAACGCACTCTGTTCGGAGGGGTGGTAGGGGGTAAGGGGGTAAGGGGTTAGGGGTTAGGGGGTAGGTAGGCTTCGATCGGAAGTCGAATCGAAGTAAAAAGGTGAAATGAAAACTCGGCTAACTCAATATCATCTCTCGGCTTCTCCTTTCTTTTTCTTCTCCAGCGGCATAATAGGATTTCTCGTGCCTTGATTCGAGAATTATTCCCTTACTCCGTGGGCACTATCCCTTTTTTCCCCTTTCTTTTCTCTCTCTCTCTCTCTCTCTCTCTCTCTCTCCTCTTCCTCTAATACCTTTCTTTCTTATTCTTATTTATTTTCTTTCTTTTTTTTTTTTTATTTGTCTTCCTACATCATCCCTCCGGCAAATTTAGTATAATATTTTTC
>OU427000.1:8430547-8435547 GCA_911387935.1 Dolichovespula saxonica | reverse complement strand
AATTAATTTTCTAATTCGTCATTCGACTTTTCGTTATTATTCGTTGAAACTGCTCTATTTCTTAGACAAAGGATTATAAATAAATGGCTCGACAGAACAAAGGACGATGGTTACGCGTATCTCGCGCGCGCGCGAAAGAATAGTACGTTTTGTACGTCATGGTCTCGACGGAATAACGAGAGGAGGAGAAGGAGGAGGAGGAGGATGAAGAGGAGGAGGAGGAGGAGGAGGAGAGAAGGAGGGTCCCTATGCAAAATACTTCTGATCCTGCCGATCGATCGACCGACCAACCAACCAACCAACCAACCAACCGATCGACCGACCGACCGACCAACCGACCCCCGTAGAAGAAGAACGTGGGGTGTCTTGGATCGACATTTGCGCTCGTAACTTCATTTCGTTACCCCCGCATGCGTCTTTGATTCGATTATCCAGTGAGTCATCCTCGAAACGATAGCTACGAGGACTCTCTATCCTTCCTTTTTCAGAACTTCTCCGTTGTTACGGCCTCGCGAAATTTCTTTTTTTTCCCTTTCTCTCTCTCTCTCTCTCTCTCTCTCTCTCTCTCTCTCTCTCTCTCTCTCCGCCCCCTCCCAAAGCCACCCCACTCGATCGAGCTTCACTACGATTACTCTATGATGATCTATGGACGTTTTTAGTTTTTCTCTTTATTTCTTTTTCTTTTTTTTTTATTTTTGGATCACTCACGTAACGAGTTTATCGTCAAAGATCGAAAGATTTCAATGTAGTCTCTATCTATCTATCTATCTCTCTCTTTCTTTTGTTTTTTGTTTAGATCGTTTCTTTTTCTCTTTAATTAGCGCGAGAGCTCAATGGACTTACCTGAATTCTAGCCTCGTTCAATTTGGTGGTCCTCGCCAATTCCTCTCTGCAGTATATGTCAGGATAATGAGATTTTGCGAACGCCGATTCCAATTCTGCCAGCTGCTCCTGCGAAACAATCGTAGGCTATAGTAAAGAATTTGATTCGCGTTGGTTCAAAGAGGAAATTTGGACACTCGAACGCGCCGCGAAAGGCCTTTGAATATTGAGCCGTCGAATTTTCTTCTCCATCTATTTATTTTTTTTTTTCTTTATATTATTTTTCTCTTATTTTATTTTTCCCTCACGAAACTGGGGAGAGATTTTTCGATGAACGATCGTCCGTCGTTAGAACGAATTGCTAAGTATTTTGAATTTGCAACGTACCTGGGTGAAGGTGGTCCTGTGCCGACGTCGAGCCGGTGTAGGACAACTCGCGGTGGTGGGCGTGTGGCCAATGTGAGGGCTGGAGGCGCAAGGGTCAGGTTTTAATTTTTTAAAAGCTCCTTCGGCCCCTGAAACGAAGTAAAAACGGACGATCAGGATATTTTCGAATAATACGCGGAAGGATTAATGAATTCGAGGCCCGGCATAATATAGCGGTTTGTTAAATGAAGTTTGTTAAATGTCCTGATGTATGCACGTAAATCCGTTTATTTTCATCGCGAGTAATGTATTATACTCTTATAATGAGTGACTCGAAAAATCAATGAGCTCTCTCTCTCTCTCTCTCTCTCTCCATTGTTGATACATTACATGTTTACATTACAACTTCATACATTATATGTTTATCGTGGTATTAAAATTAATTCAAAAATTAATTGTTATTCAAAGGTCCGAGAGAGGGGATTATTACAAAATAAATAATTACCATAAATAATAAAGAATTTATTTATTTATTTATTTTTATATGTATATATATATATTATATATAGTTCGGTCTCCTTCGCGTTAGTAATGAAAATTTCGTAAAATAAGGATATTATTCGCATCGACGAATGATCGAGCATAAGTAATACGCTTAAAGCTGCATAATGTAGACGTCCTTTGAAAGTTACTTCAAAATGATGTTTTCGTATAATGTATATTATATATATTTTACACACACACATATATATATATATTTATCGGGACGAACGTCGACGTGTACGTTCGATGGATGACGTGCAAATATGCCGCATTCATTTTCATTTTGAAAATTTGACAGCGGATAGGCGAAGTTATAGCGGTAATGTAATCTAAATTACCGAACTTCAATTTTGAGATATGAATATGGAGTTGTTTGATGTTGCGCACTCCGCATTTACAATAAAATAACTCAATAAGCTTATTTTCACGGAAGACATCAAAATAAAATTGCTATCCTCAAAATCTACCCACGCGAAATGTTTAACGTACGATGCACGTGTGTAAATATATATATATATATATATATATATATAACGCGCGCGCGTGTGTGTGTGTGTGTGTGTGTGTGTATATATATAGACATATACACGGTTAGAGTTTTGTTACGGTGTGTAAAAGGATTTTTGCGAGTAAAATAATACTAAACGTACTACCAACGTGCGGATGAGTGTAAATTATGATATCATACATTTTTTCGTATATCCCGTTTCAATATTAAATTTTTCATACGTATTTTTTTTTTCTTCTTTTTTTTTTTTTTACAACGCGTTAATCTAAAGTCCGAAAACTCTTTTACTTCGTTTTGAACGTATATTCCTTTCGGGACGATTATAAATTAAAAAAAATGGATGTAATATATTTTTCGTATTTTTATTATCCTCTTTTTTTTCCTTTTTCTCTTTTCCTTCATGAAACTCGAAGCGAAACGAAACGGAACGATATTTACGAATTAATCGAAACGATTCTATCATCTTCATTGAGGGATGCGACGTATCGAGGCGTAACAAAAGAGAGATAGAGATATTCGATGGTATCGTTAAAAGCGAAGAAGTAAAAATAAAAAAAAAAGAAAAAATAAGAAAGTGAAAAAACGAAATAGAAGAACAAGTAGAACGTTGTTGGAATGAAAATGATCCTCGTCGACATATATACGAGTTTATCATCTTCTCGTTGTATTCGTTCAATTGTTAAGTATCACACACACACACACACACACATATATATACATATTCGATAGCGAAGATAGCAAAGTCGAAATCTAGATTTCGATTCTAGGACAGAGTCCATGACCGTCTTAGTTATTTCATGGTCCTGGCTTTATGAACGAACGACGGACGTGCGGCCGGTGTAACCGTGGCGAGCGAAGTCCCTCGCACTATGCTAACTTGATTAGGGCGTTAATGACCTAATCATGTTACATGCTGATTCAATGTTCAAAGATGAATGCTGTCCACTTTACATACCTTCCCTCGTTACCTGGTGAGCATGGAAACTCGGTCAAGTTCATCAAAGAACACAAAGGGCCGAGCCGCCCCCCTCTCCGTCGGCCGACTTTTCTTTATCGGCCCTTACTCGCGATTCTAGCCATCGTTCGTTCTTGCCAACGACACACTACTGACGATCCGATTAATTAACCAGCGAAGCTTTTTCTTTTTTAATTTTCTTTTTTCCTCCATCTCTATCTCTCTCTCTCTCTCTCTCTCTCTCTCTCTCTCTAACGAAGAAGTCGATCGTGAAACCCTTTTTCGAACTTAACGTATGATTCTCTCGTCGAACGTTTTCTATTCCGTCAGATCGATGATGAGAGATTTCTACGACTTTCAATATAATTTTGGAAAATATTGAAGAAATCGAACAAAATATTCCATACGTAATAACCTCAGCCTGTAACGACTTCGATTCGATTCGATTTAATTCGATTCGATTCGATAGTTCTTTTCTTTTCTTTTCTTTTCTTTCTTTTTTTTTAAATCGGACTCGTCGTTTTTAACGAAGTAAAAAGCGAAACGGTCCCTGTAACTTTCGTCGTCGTTTTTCGCGAATCGGTTACTCGACGATGCTTCAATTCTCGAAAGTCCGTCGATGAAAGGACGAAGATAACGATTCTTGGCCGCGTTTAAAAGGGACATCTGCCTCCACGAGGATCTCTATGGTCGTGCAGGACTATAGTGCGATCGTAGTAATAATTAGCGGCGATTTTAACGAAGGCGAAGGACACGCGCGAGTGTTCAGTTAGAAACCGATCGACCGGCATAATAGTTATTCGATTTACCTTATTTTGTATCTCTCTATCCGGTCCTTTCAGCTGCCCGTCGGCATCTGCCAAGGGATTAAGATTATCTTTTTAAAAACCCTACGAATAGGATACCTTTGCCGAGGGATTTACAACGTGGCCGAATATTTTCATTAAAATTAAAAGTTTAAGTTCGAATTAAATGTACAAAATTTATCGAACGAAGATAGAATTTCCTTCGAGAAAAAATGCTAACGCCGAATCGACGAAATTAATTTTTTCATTTCCATCCTCCTCTCTCCTCTCTCTCTCTCTCTCTTTTGCACCCTTGTCGTAAATATAAAAAAAAAAAAAAGAAAACAAACATCAAAATATCAAATAAAATCGATCCTGGAAACAATAGCGCGTGCAAGTATGTAAAGTCGAGCGATCGAGTTCGCGTTTAAGAGAGAATGAGAGAGAGAGAGAGAGAGAGAGAGAGAGAGAGAGAGAGAGAGAGAGAGAGAGAGAGAGAGGACAACGAAAGGGAGCAAAAGGGATAGAGGAGATATTCTCGTACTTCTCGCGTAGCCCTTTTCGAGGAGACATGGATGACAAGACTCGACACGCGTTCGCTCCAACGTCCGCGATGTTTCGAGCCTACCCCATTAGCGAACTCCCCCTAGTGCTGCTAAGCTCTCTTAAGCCCCATGAGCGCATAATAATAGCCCATAGAACAGGTAGTACCATATGTCTACCCGGGTGTCCCTTCATTGTCGATACGATACTTATTCGTTCGTACGCGAAACTCACCGCCGTAAGGCACACGCGCCTTGCTCTTCTTCTTTGTAACTCAACAAGCGGAAAATTCGTCTATCTCGATGACCAAGCACGGCCGATGTACACTTATTATCTCGCGAAGGAGGAAGTCAATTTTTTTCCTTTCCTTTTCTTTCCTTTTCTTTTCTTTTCTTTTCTTTTCGTTTCTCTCTTCGCGACGGATCGAAAAACAACGGGGGGAGGAGGTTTCATCGATAGGACGCGTCGCACTTTAATA
>OU427000.1:8418047-8425547 GCA_911387935.1 Dolichovespula saxonica | reverse complement strand
TAACGTCAAACCGCTATTTGTACACGACTCGCTCGCCGCTCGATCGATCTAATTTATAAAGGGTAGATCCTAAGTATTAGATTAGATTTTATACACCGAACTATAGGTACCACCAATCCCCGCTATGTATGTATATATATATATATATATATATATATATATATATATATATATATATATATATATATATATCTACGTGGACCATATGCAGGTTGTTTGAATTTTCTAAGGGCGATCTAGATCGCTATCCTCTCCTTTCGACGATTTTTTTTTTATCAATCGAGTCGCAGAAAAAGTCAGACGTTACAATTTTCCTTTTATCTTCCTTGATTTTTTTTCCTTCTTCTTTTCCAAATCCCACACGATCAATTTGATCTGTCTTCGTTGTTATGCTCCGACCGTGTTGATACGTTCGAATAGCCATAGAGAAATGTCATGTCGATCGGACTCGTCGAAAAGTGTGTTCAGTTTGCTAGGCCTGTATCTACAGATGGGATATCCGCCCACTAATTTCTTCATCCTGCAGATGTGTATATGAGTTTACACGGACGGTACAGATATATATATATATATATATGTATACACACCTTTGATCGGATTACGATCAACAAAGAGTCGTTGGAAATTTCATCAAAGGATCCATTGATCCCCCTCTTCCTCGACGTGTTTTTAATTGTTAACAATTATATCGAACATTGTGATAATATAAAGAAAGAAAGATAGAAAAAGGAAAGAATTGAAAAGAAAAGAAAAAAGAAAAAAAATTGTGACAAAACGTAAGCTCGTTCGACGATCGTAATATCGCAAAATACGAGAGAATTTCTTTTGAAAATGGTATAGAATTTGACGTGGGAGGGAGGGAGCGAGAGACAGAGACAGAGATAGATAGAGATAGATAGAGATAGATAGAGATAGATAGAGATAGATATATTATAGAGAGAGAGTGAATTCGTGAAGGAACACGATTTATTGTCGGCAAGTGTGACAGATTTCGACCACGCCCAACCGATATGGTGACCACCCTTCGTGATCGGACTAGATCCCTCTGGCTCGTACGAGTAACGTCGACGTATTTTTCTCTTTGATCTAAGCGCCGAGCCACCGAGCGAGTCTCTCCTCCTTGCGAATCACCGATGAGATCGGGGGAAAAAGAAGAAAAAAAAAAAAAAAAAAAAGAAAAAAAACCCGTGAGAGATAACGATCAAAGTCATCGGAGCTTCAGAGATTAACGGGGAATATCGAAAATCTTTCTCTGTATCGCGTAGAAAGTTCTGCGTTGATTAAAAAAAAAAAAAGAAGAAACAAAAAACAAAAAAATACTCACGGTGTATATAGGTATGTGTAGATATTTTCGAAAGGATTCTACGATCGGTAAAAAAAAATTTCCCTCCCCCCGTTCCTCCCGGCCCCCTGACCACCCCCACTTACGAATCGTCGATCCGAGGAAACCGAAAATAACTTTCGAAATGGCATTCGTGTAAAACACAATGCCGGATAAATTAAAGCGATGACCGATGATTCGATTGAGAGACTCTCTTACTCTATCCTCGTATTGGTCGAAAGTATGGGCGTTACCCCCGAGATGATGCTAGGTCAAATAATTGGCCTATTCAAATTATGTACAATATTTTGACGTGGTTTTATTGGTGGCACGTGCGGCTAACAAATTGGCAAGCACGTGCGTGCGTGCGTGCGTGCGTGCGTGCCGTCGCCCGTCCAACTGACTTTCGTCACCGTAGCGCAGCGCAACTACAACGCAGGGCAACCCAAAGATCCTAAATTTTACAAGAGAAGCGCATTGAAAACTCGCCCAAAGGGTGTCTGTGTGTGCGTGCGTGGGAGGGTGGGTCACTCGAACGAACGTTTGTTCTTAGGGTTTGGGTACAATTTTTCTTTTTTGTCTTTTTTTCTTTCTTTAGAATTCAAACACGAAGAAACTCTCACTTTTTTCTCCCCCCCCCACCACCCCACCCCTCTTTCGTTCTTCTTAATGTTCATCGATTCTTTTTTTTTGATTTTGATTTTGATCTCTTCTCTTTTTAATCGTTCAAAACTTCGGAGTGCGTATTCGAGCTCATAAAGAAGATCCGTGTTACCCTCCTCCCCCACTAACCCCCAACCCCCAGTCACCCTCCGGCTCGTACGACTTATTTTCAATCTCTAAATTCTGACAAGGTAAACTACCTTATAAATCTCGACGGAATCGAATTAGAGCGAGCAATTAACGCAGGATCCTACGTCGGATCTAATGTTCCCTTTTGAAACGAGGCGCGACTAACTAGAGAGAGAGAGAGAGAGAGAGAGAGACGATAAGCTGAGTGCTTAACGATTATGAAATTCGATAACCGATTTAATATTACGTATATAACTATGAAAATAATTTTTCTGCGGTACGGCGCTTTCTTCTTCTTCATCTTTTTTTTTATTTTCTTTCTCCTCCTAATTACAATTTTTGTTTCTTTTTTTTTTTTTTTTTTTTTTTATAACATCGGCGCGAGTTAGAAGATCCTTTTTAAGAGGCGTTGTTACCCGGCAGCTCTCGCTCGTTCTATCTTTTTTTCATTTCGTTGTTTTTTTTCTTTCTTTCTTTTTTGTTTTTTTTCCTCTTTTTTTTTTTTTTTTTTTTTTTTTTTTAATTATCATCCTTAATTAGATCCTCTCCTTATCCTATCCAGTTTTCTTCTTGCTTCCAGTATTACACAATTAAGATCGCTCTATATCGTTTTCGTAGTACATAATAACTACGGTGCAAACAGAGAGGCCGCGCTGGTGTAACAACATAGCGAGTGTAAGATTATATACTAGAGAAACGAGTCCTTGGAGTATACAAGAGAGGGTGTACTCAAGGGATATATATATATATATATATATATATATATATATATATATATATATATATATATATATATATATATATATATATATATATATATATATATATATACACACACACAGAGAGAACAGGTCTCTGGTAGTACTATCTCTGGTTCACTAATCTTAAACTTTCGATACTTTTCCTTTATACCACGATTTATTTATCCCTCGTACTTAATAGCGATCCTTCGATCAGAAACAACACCAATGACACGACGGATTAACATATAACGATTAGTCCCAAATTAAATTCGTTAATAATTTTAACGGATGCATTCTCGAGCTCCGAAAGTAACGATCGCGACGGACCTAACGTTGATCGAAAATCCAATTCTCGAAGAGAATTAATTTCGAATATAAAAAAAAAAAAAAAAAGAAGAATGGAAATGTTTCCTCCGTTTTTGCCGATGAAACGGGTAAAACGTGTGTATGACGTACGTTTCGAAGCTCACCGGTTTTTCATTCTTTGATATATGCCGTAATGTGCTACCGCGTTGTAAAAAGAGGAGAAGGAATGAAAGAAAAAGAAAAAAGAGAGAGAGAGAGAGAGAGAGAGAGAGAGAGAGGAAAAGGGAAAGGAAAGAAAAGAAAAGGAAAGGGAAGGAAGGGAAAGGATAGAGAGAGAGAGAGAGAGAGAGAGAAAAAAAGAAGTACTTTCGTCGCTTTCATCGTGTTACCGGTTGGACGAACTTTTACGAGTCCGCCCATTTGTGGAAGGTAGAGTCGTTACGACGAGAACCATGGCGAAAACGTAAGAATTTCATCTGGCATATATATATATATATATATATGTATGTATATTATGTATATATACATATATATATATATATATATATATATATATATATATATATATATATATATATATATATATATATATATATACATAGGGAACGAGGGAATTGCTCTACTCGGAAAGGTAATGAGAGCGGGATTATAAGATTACAGTGGAAGCTACTCGAGCGTGTTTATTCTACGCGCTGAAACTCGGAAATAAGTCGCTACTATTCTTGGATGAAAATATATTTCGTTCGTAGACCTCCGCCTAAATCCTACCGATGCGTCCCTCCACTACCCGTTCTCCGACCCTCAAAAAAAAAAAAAAAAGAAAAGAAAAGAAAAAAAAATGAAAGGAGAAAAAAATCGTTCCACCTTCGCGTACGAAAAGAAAAATTGTTGACGGTCATCGTCATCGGATCGTCGTACTCTCGACTCCAACTCGTTGGGTAGAACGCTGTTGTTCTTTTTTTTCCTTTATCGATTTTCTCTCTCTCTCTGTTTTTATTTTTTTTTTTTTTTTTAAATACAATATCGATTCTCGCGAAATCGAAACGTTCCTCGAGGCTCCTCTCTCGACTCCGACGGAGATACATTAAGTCATGCCGAATGAATTCTTCGTTTCATTCGACGATACGTGACACACCATAGTAATATAGATATATGATAGAATCGACGCAGTATTACCAGAGAGAGAGAGAGAGAGCTTCGTCGATCTTCGTCGATCTTCGTCGATCTTCGTCGATCTTTGCCGATCTTTCGATCCTCGACCGATCATCGCTCGCAAGACCCCGTTAAGTCCTTAAGCTTTCCATTCTCTCCTCGATTTTCGTACCACACATACACACACTCTCTCTCTCTCTCTCTCTCTCTCTCTCTATCTATCTATCTATCTATATCTCTATCTCTTTCCCTTCCACCTCCATTTACTACGAGCAGCTCCACCAGTTTCTCTTCGTCGTCTATGTCTATATCTTTGTCTATGTCTATGTCTATGTCTATGTCTATGTCTTTGTCTTTGTCTATGCTATGTCATCTCTCTCTCTCTCTCGTTCTCTCCTCCTTCTCCTCCTCCTCCTCCTCCTTCTTCTTCTTCTTTTTCTCTCTCTCGCGTGTTTTGCCAAGAGCCCTCACCGGCGGCAGCGTCACGTACTGCTCTGAAACAAAAACGTAGCGACGTCAAATGCGATTACGAGAGCTGCGAGAGCAGCTCCAGAACGCGGATGCTGCGCTGGGTTGGATGGACGAGGAACGAACGAACGAACGAACGAACGAACGAACGAACCTACGAACGAACGAACGAACGAACGAGAGAAAGAGAGAGAGAGAGAGAGAGAGAGAGAAAGAGAGATGGAGATAGATATGGACGGAGGAGGAGGTGATGACGGTGAGGAGGCAGAGGGAGATGAAACGGCGAGGAGGTGGGACGAGGAGGATGAGGAGGAGGTGGAGGAGGAGGAGGGGAGATCGTAGAGAAGAGGGAGAGGGAGAGAACGGAGGTATTCGTGCCAGAAGGGCGGTCGCACGATGGAAGAGAACCGAGCGGGAGGAACGCGGCCGCTTATCAGGGCTTGGAGGGAGATTCAAAGAGTGAGCGAGAGAGAGATAGATAGATAGATGGATGGATAGATAGATAGAGATAGAGAGAGAGAGAGAGAGAGAGAGAGAGAGAGAGAGAGTGAGTGAGAGAGAGAGTGAGAGAGAGAGAGAGAGAAGTAGTTAGGGGGTGGTCGAGAGGGTTGGAAACTACGAGCTCGTAGGAGATTCTGCGAGGGCTCAGAGCGATAGCTTCCAACGAGATAGAGAGAGATAGAGATAGAAAGAGAGATGAGAGAGAGAGAGAGAGAGAGAGAGAGAGAAAGAGATAACGTGTGTGTGCGCGCACGTATTTACGTATGTGCGTGAACGAGAGAGCCAGCTATCTCTCTCTCTCTCTCTCTCTCTCTCTCTCTCACTCTTTCTATCTGCCTCTTTCTCTCTCTCTCTCTCTCTCTCGTTGCTACATACGTCTACACGGATGTACGTGCACGAAAAATCGATCGTACCGTTCGACGAGCGGACTCGCGGACTATCTATGATACTACTGTTGTGTCCATTTGAAAAACTCCTACGACCTATCTCGGCCATTGTCTCTTTTTTCTTCTTCTTTTTCTTCTTCTTCATTTTCTTCTTTTCCTTATTTATTCTTATTCGTCTCATTGCCGTCTTTCCTCTTCCTCTACTTTTTCTTCTTTCTTTTTCCCTTCTTTTTTCGTCTTCCTTCATACCATCGTTTTTTCTTACTTACTTTATTTCATTCTCAAACGAGCTCTTCTCCCCCCCCCCTCTCTCTCTCTCTCTCTCTTTCTCTCTCTATTTCTCTCCCTTTCTCTCTCTCTTTTAAGCATAAGAGAGTGGTATCCGAAGCCGACATTCTCATCGCCAGCGAGTACTACGTATACATCCCATCTAATGTCATTCCCGTTTGGAACGAATGTCAGTAAGAGACGTCGTTTCTTTTTCCTTCTTCCTCTTCTTCTTCTTTTCTTTTTTCGCTTGAAAAAACTGAGAAAAGATCGATTCGACTTATTCCTTTCTCATCTTTCCTCGCCGTTTATTTTACCGTTCTTTCGTTCGTTTTCTTTCTTTTTTATCTTCTGTCAATGATTCGTAACATGCGTTCTAAATGTGCACATATACGTTGTATCACAATTGATACGTACCTATAGCGTTTCGTTATTTCCTTCCGATGTATGATCACCGATTTAATACTACGCCTAACCATCTGCGATCGATTAAAATGCCGTAGGATTTTAAACGACGCTGATCGTCGTTATAATGAATCGTATCGCGGTATAAACGGGGAAAACAATTAACCGTGAAATTTTATCGTCGAGCTATCATCATCATCGGAGGGTGGGAGGTGGTTGGTACCTTTTTATGATTATGTCGGCAAATAGTATAGATTAAATTGCGAATCGGGAGTGGGTGGGGTAGGGTAGGCGAGGGGGAGAGGGGTTGGTGATGGTGGTGGTCGAAGATAATGAGTGATTATGCGATAATATATAAAATAATATATACATTGAGAGAGAGAGAGAGAGAGAGAGAAAGGACGAGAAAGAAGAAGAAGAAGAGAAAGTAAAGTCAGAAAATATTATAGACGGGGTGGGGAGAGAGAGAGAGAGAGTGGTGGGGGTAGGGGTTGGGAGAAAGTAAGGGCGATAAGGACGATTCGAATATTTGGAATCTTAAAGTTTTCGTAATAAAGAGGAGTAAATTTATTTTTTCTGACGACATCCGTTAGAATTAAAGTTCCAACGTAGGTCGGTGCTTGTGAGCCGTGGAGAGGAGCTACCGACGACGACGACGAGGACGACGACGAGGACGACGATGGTCGTCGGCCGGGCGGCCTCCATTAAAAAGTTGTTAAACGCAGCCTTGCTGACTGCGCCCCGCGGCAAATTGGAACCCCCATCATAAGTCTCTTCCTTGTATATATATAATAACGTACATAGAGCCGTTAGTAGCTGTAGCTATGTATATCTACAAGATATCGAAGTAATTAAGTATTCGAGACGGGGTATATTTTGATCGAGCTTATGGAGATCAAGTATTGCCAGCTACGACGCTCTCTCCTCTAACCCTCTTGCTTGCAACCCCTCACCACCACTCCCCACCCACAACCACACCCCCCCCCTCCTCATTCTTTCCTTTACGTCGAACGAGAGACGAAAATTTCTTTTCGTTGGTTCTCGCATCGAGGAACGGATGATTATAAAAAAAAAAAAAAATAAATAAAAAAAAAATTATATACAAGATCGTTACACTGATTTAGGCAGAAGAACACGTATGTGTATCGTCGTCATTTGT
>OU427000.1:8388047-8410547 GCA_911387935.1 Dolichovespula saxonica | reverse complement strand
TTAGAGCCCTCCCGTTTCCGGTTACACATTCAATTTGAAGTTCATAAAATATTATCGAATCTGGATCAGCGGAACCCCATTCGCCGAGTGTCATCCGTAGTCTCCCATAATAATGGTTCTATGGTTAGCCAAAGAACAGACTCGAAATGAAATCCTTCTTCTTCTCTCTCTCTCTCTCTCTCTCTCTCGGGGCGATTGACTTTTCGAGGGAATGCCTTTCCCATCGTGAAAATTAACATGTCAAAGCGATACGTTGTTGGTACAGGTGCACCTTTATCATCCATCCACCCATCCATTCATCCATCCATCCATCCATCCAAATTATCCAACCCATCCATCCATACATATATTCGAGCTATGGTGCTACGACGATTCGGTCTCTCTCCCTTTGGAGCCACCTTGTTATTCTCTTGTTCGAATAACTCGAGAGGAATTAAGTAGTATAACCATAGTTTCGACTAACGCTTCAATTCCATCCTCATCAAAGCGTGAACGTTGAACAATCTACCAACGCGTTGGTAGTAAAACGCTGATTGGAATAACGAATCGATTATTTATCAATTAATTTATTAATTCATGTTCGGAAAGTTTTCAATTTATTAATTAATTTATTAATTCACGATCGAAGGTTTTCAATTTCGTTGCTCGTAGACGAACGAGAGAACATCGAACGATTATAAAGTCTCGTTTGTTTCTTATTTATTTTGTTTATTATTTATTTATATATTTACGCGTGATAATTTTGTAATACAATCGGGAGCTTCGATTCCTCGCTCGTTAAATAATTTTATAAATAATTATCGTGTTAGTGATAATAACGATCGTTTCTTTTTATTTCTTTTTTCCTTCTTCTATTTTTTTAACATCATCATCATCATTATTATTTGTGTGCAGTGTAAACGATTCGATCGCGAACGCTCCTTCGAACCCTTTGGAATTTATTAAAAGCATTTATTATTTATTACAAAGTACGTATCGTTGAAATAACGATCGTAATATCGTAGCCCGTCGATCATAGAGATCAGATCGGTTCGTATGAAATAATAATCGTCGGGAGGGTATCTCCTACAACTTTGTTCGCGCAGTTTATTATATCTCGCGAAGGAAGGAAAGTCAAAGAAATGAGCGCGTTAGTTGGGAGCAACTCGTCGAGAGCGCAAACTCCATGGAAAAACGTCGATAAGTGTCACGGTCTCTCTCTCTCTCTCTCTCTCTCTCTCTCTTTCTCTCTCTCTATCTCTATCTCTATCTATCTATCTAACTCTATCTATCTCTCTCTTCATGGCATCGCAAAAGGAGAGAAGTACTTAAAATCTAAAGGTATCATCGTCGACGACAACGATCGGAAGAGTAAAAAGAGAGAAGGAGGAGGAGGAGGAGGAGAAAAGGATCGAGGAGGTAAAGTGGATCGAAGTTGTCTTCGTCGTTGTCGTCCGAGGAGGAGGAGGAGGAGGAGGAGGATCTCGACTTTGGTGATCTCGATCTCATCGTCGTCGTCGTCGTATATCGATTGACTAACCCTCGTCTCAGGTAAATAACCAACATAAACCCTTTTATACGTCGTTATATTATCGTCTCATTCCGATAGAATATTTTCTTGGATAAAACCCCCGTGTCCGACTTTTCTGCGTTTGCGTAAGCGAAGGATGCTTCGTTTTGTAGGTTATATCAAGCTTAATGAGAGAGATAGAGACAGAGAGAATGTGTGTGTGTGTGTGTGAGAGAGAGAGAGAGAGAGAGAGAGAGAGAGAGACGGAAAAGCAAGAGGGTGGGCACCCTTTCCATATGCGAAGATCGAGTTCACAGAAAGCGCCGATAGTCACGGTTCTCGAGCGTCGGAAATAGCAGCAGCCGGTCGAGTCGTTTAAAAATGTATTTTCTCTTTATAACGAAAGTGATATCCCGTTTCAAAGAAAGAAAGAAAAAAAGAAAGAAAAAGGAAAGAAGATAAGAAAAAAAAATTCAATGTCGATGAATAATTAAAGTTTAAATTCGAGGATCGTCCCTATCGATTATTTATTTCTTTTTTTTCCTTTTCTTCTTCTACTTCTTTAGATTAATCTCCAACTTCTCGTACAACGATATTATACCGTCGTATATATCTCATGAGTAGCGTCAGCTTGTTGTTGACGTTTCGATTACGGGGATAAATGAAAATAGGCTTGCAGAAACACTCGAGAGATGATTTTTCTTAGTTACACTCTATTAGAGTCGGATCAGACAGCTTATAGAGATAGACAGAGAGGGATAGAGAGAGAGGGGTGGGAGGGGGAGCGAGCTTGTAGTAACGCTTGTTGCTAGGAAGGAAGATTTCGAGTTCTGTCGCAGGTCCTTTCCCCCCTTACTGTAAGGCGACACAGGTACACATATGGGCCGCACTCGTTGAATGGACCAAATGATATAAATTATTTATAGATTTCGACACCCTTAAGGCCGACGTATATATCCGTCACGCCGAGGGGGTTTAGTTGGGGGAATAAGAACGTGTTTCGTTCTTCGAGCTCTTTCGAACGAACGTACGTACGAACGAACGGGGGTGAGGGAGGGAGCGAACGACCACCACCACCACCACCACCACCACCACCATGGGGGTCCACTTGCATCGAAAAACCCCTTGGGGGAACCCCCTCAACATATGTACTACTCTCGCCCGAGAATCGTCGCGGCTCTCTATAAAATTGATTCCTAAATACCCTAGATTCGTGCCCGCTCGTGTGTCTCTCTTAACACCTACGCCCATTGGGTTCACGCACTGTCGGACTAAACGCGCCACGAAATTTGACGAAACGAATGAATTCGAGCGTTTTTCCCTACTCCCCCCTCCTCCTCCTCCCCTATTTTCATTTCCCCCTTTAACTCTACCTCCTACCCCCGCCCGCGCCACGTCAAAGGACGCGCGTACGTTCGACAAAGGTAAACCATTTCATTTTAAACATTTTCGAGACTTCGTTCGGCAACGGTAAACCATTTCATTTCAGGGAACAATTCTGAAGTACGACGCATATTAGGATCATTAACATTATAAATCGTTCTAGTGACGGCAGACTTTAATATTATGTTCTTTTTTTTTTTTCGATCGTCGTCATTACGTTCTTTAATATATATATATATATATATATATATATATATATATATATATATATATATAAAATTTTGTCGAAATAAATAAATAAATAAATAAATAAAAAAATAAACTAAAGGAAAAAAAATGTCAAGTTTAATTGTAACTTATGATTAAGAACACGAGTACGAGTATCGAACGGTTTATTCCCTCGAGGGGGGTGGGGTGATGGGGGCCCGGGGTTCAAACTAAATCAATGGACTTGTGGGTAATCGCATAATAATTATCGGGACCCCCTCTACCGTCCATCTGTCGCTAGCCAAGGGGGCATTCGACCCCTTCGAGAACACGAATAGAGGTGCTGCTTTCAGGGTAACAGCAACAACAGAAGCAGAAGCAGAAGCAGCAGCATGCCCGATGAACGTGACCCAGCAGGTCCTATTGTGTCTTGTGTCCGGACGTAGTCGGAATGTCGTTCAATGTCGATCCTCCTTCCACCTCCCCCCCCTTCTTCTTCGGTCGGGGTTCTTACGAAGTTTCGCTGATCAGTGAACATTCGTAAAGAAATAAAGACGATTGAAATCGATCGCACTTTAATATATCCAGCCGAACCGCTGTGATCCAATCAAAATTAGACGAATCAAGCGAATCATCCGTAGATGTTTCTTTAACGAATGGCTCTTTCATTCCCCTCTTGCTTTTTTCCCTCTCTCTTTCGATCACGACGAATGTTTTTTTTTTTTTTTTTCAAAATTTCGTTGAAGTGTTACAGACTGACAAATGGTGTTAGCGTTTGTACTCGGTCTTTGTGTCGCTTCTGCGGTTGGATTACGTGGTCCGCATCATCCAAGAAGCACAGTTTCCCATCATCATTACTCGCCTCGAAAAGACGTCAAGTTGACGCAAGATACCGAATTGCTTCACGATGCCACGTTAGTAATAGTTTTTCCATAATTATATGTTATTTTTCTTTTTTTTTTTTTCCTTGGTTCCTCGTTACGATAACAATACGAGCTAAACGATCACTGTTTCGTACACAAGCTATCTTCGTAACGTATTTTTATTTATTACTAATGGTTTTTGTAATCGTTTTTTTTTTTTTTAGTCACCTGAAGGAAGACATGGGACCGATAGCGTCCCAGCTTGATTTTTCGAAAATGACCGAACAGGAGATCGAATTCCATTATTTCAAGTACGATTATTGTATATATATATATATATATCTCTCTTTCGGATTATTTCGAACGAAGGTGTTAGATAGAGATAAGATGGTCGGAGAGAAATCTTATGTAATTTAGATCCCGTGGTATCATATTAATTTTTAATTGTAGGGTTCACGATATCGACAATAATACGAAATTGGATGGGCTTGAGATCCTTCATGCCATTCAGCACACGTTTCACGAGCATAACGTGGTCGACGAGGATGGTAGAAGGAGAAGTTTTCTCGAGGATGATGAGGCACAGATAGACGAGGACGAATTGCCACGTATCATCGGTAAGAGATACTTGTATGGATTTCTCTATAACGATTATTTACAACGATTATTCTTAAAACCCTATAAAATTGTGTTTTTTTTCTTCTTTCTTTTTTTTTTATGTTATAAGGTTTCATAGACAGAGTATTGGAAGAGGATGATTTGGATAATGACGGTTATTTGGGATACGTCGAATTTGTTTTGGGAAGGCGAAAGGATCATATTACGCAAGCAAAAAGGATCGGTAGAAATGATATTAAAAAATGAAAGGAGTAAGAGACAACCATCGTGATCTCATCTCGTCCGTTATTATTATGAATATTCTTATTTTTTTATTCTTTTTATTTTTTTTTGGAATCAACGATTCACACGCGTATCTCTCTTTCATAACATTGTATCTGATTTTAAGCAATACCGATCATGCGAAGCATTTTATATGTCCCTTTAAATAATATCAAACCGTTCTCCTTAGTTAAACGATTTTTGCAATTACAACGCGCCGGTTACATAAGTTAAATATTTCGATGTATAATTATATACATTGAATATTATATATATATTATATATATGACCTTGATCTCGTTCTCGATTATAATAAATAAATGACAAAAGATGTGACTGACGTTTAATTGTACGATGAACGTTGATATAAGTAATAATAAAAAAAAAAAAAAAATAAAATAAAAGAGAGAGAGAAAAAAAAAACAAAATCGATCTCCACGTAAAATGATTATTTGGTTATTATTTGTAGGGCTCATTCCAATATGTATAAGGGATTTTCCGTTATCAAAATACCTCTCTCCCAAAGATCTCTTACTATTTGAATCTGTGTGTTATAAATATTATTATGAATTATTATATTGTATGCGATGTGACATTAATTATTATTATTATTATTATTATTATTATTATTTGTTTTTTTAAACTTACTTTATTATCTTCCCCGGTAATTGGTAATTCCTCGACTTTTATAAATTTTGGAAAACGATATATTATTTCTCTTATAGCGGGTACAAATTCTTCTTCAACTTCTAAAAATTGTGGTTCGTATTCGTGATATTCCTTCGAATTTTCACAAGAATAATATATCCTATGCATGTCTTCCTCTTGTACCAATCTAATACAAGACAAAAAAAATATATATATATATATATATATATTTTTAAATAAATAAATATATATATTATATATATATAGAATATATGTATATAAATAATATATATATTTATTATAAATAAATAAATATATATATTAATATATATATATATATATATATATATATATATATATATATATATATATAAACGAGGGTGCGACGGATTATTTATTAATCGGTATTAAAGATTAATCGGAAAGGTCAATTAATTACCTTATGCAATGAGACCTCAATAAACGTATCTTCGTGTCGGGTTCAATTTCCACGCGATTTTCTACGATCCCTTCCTTCGTCATTCTTTCACCATCCTGGGCTACAGAACATTGTCGTTCATAATCTACAAGGACGGGCGGCAAGAAATCATGAATATGACGTTTGGCCATTTCGTCAGCCGCTTTGTCTATATCGATATGTTCTACTATACGATTAAGTAAAAATTTGACATTATCCCTGAAGGACTTTCTATAACAGGAATTATCTATAGATTGTACAAAACCAAAATATTTTAAATAATCGAAGGGCAATCCCTCACGGAAATGACTATCGTTCGCAATTGCCCTCTGTAATGCATCGGGAAGTAATTTTTCAAAGAAATCGCCCCAACTATTTTTTTGATAAACGCTCAAAGTAATGTGCAAACTATGACTGTTATCAACGGTCTCTCCTTGATGTATCGTTCCACGTGGTAGATACAAAAGATCTCCCGCTTTTACTACCGTATCTAAAATAGGCTCTCCAAGTTCCGACTGATCGAAATCTTTCGACGGATATCTTGGCAAATAGTCGCTTATTTTTGACGATGTATATAGCCTCCATCTTTTCTTCCCTTCAATTTGCAATATGAAAGCTTCTATATCATCATAGTGAGGCGCAAATCCTTGACTATCCGGTGGCGTCAAGTAAGAATTTGCACCGACGAAACATCCAAAATATTCTTGAAGAGTCGCTGTACCAAAATCGTTTATGTTAATTCTTATATATATATATATATATGTGTGTGTGTGTGTGTGTATAGAAAATAACATCGAGACGTAACAACTGAATCAACGAAGGTTTAATTTTCTTACCATTTAACGTATGGAGCCTAGGTAAAAAGGTTTGAGGATTCAACATTCTAACGGAACAACCGTTCGAATAGTAATCCCAAACAACGGTAGGAACGGCACGACCGGAAGGATTATGAGTTTCTCTCGTACCGTTGACGTACGACGTAATATCGATATTCTTTGTAAACAATAAGTAATGTTCTCTCAATATTTTGTCCAGTATCGGAGTTGACATTAGAACCTTGTAATAATTAGGATTATCTCTCTTAATATGCACTGGAGTTTTTTCCCAATTCGTTCTGAAATAAAGATAAATCTTTAAATATATCCCATACGAGTCTAAACGTATGTTGTCGTAAATTTTTCGTTTCGTTTCCCCGATACTCACTCAAAAAACTTGGTAATCTTTAAAGGGTGTATCAACCATTCGAACAACAATTTACTTTTTATTATCGGATCTTTCAAAAATTTATCATGTACCACGTCGTAATTGGTATTTCTATTCTTTGTTCGTTGTATCGTTTTCTTTCCTTTCGCCTTCTTTTCCTTTCTATTTATCTTCGATCTTTCCTTTCTCAATCGACTTTTCTGTGAATTAACGTTGTCCGATACGGAAGAAGTATTTTCCAAGTCGGTCTTTGCCGTGTCATTGTTGAAGAAATCGTTGGCTGACAATAACTTTTTCTTCTTCTTCTTCTTCTTATTTTTATTTTTATTACACTTAAACTCTTTATACTTTTTTATCACCAAACCATTCGATTCATTGTTATCAATATTCCCTTTAATTACAGTACCGTTAGTTTTGGATGAAACAGACTTTTTACGATTTTTCTCGATAGTTTCTCTATTCTTTTCTTTCACATTCGAGTTTGTCTTTCGTAATTTCTGTGATTGTAACGAGGGATTCGTATTTTTACGTTTCATCGCATACGCAGCGAATGCAGAGATTTGTTCGGTCTCCGAAAACATCTGTAATGATTAAAATAGTTCGAAAATTTCACATTTATTTATTTATTTACTCATATATCTAATATCTTCTATGCCAATAACAATTTCCGTTGATCGAAAGGTTATGTGAGTATCATAACCTTAAATAAATTTATACGCGAATTTATATATCAATATCGAGTCGTATTTTTCCGTTCGCACAGCTAATCCGTTAATAATAAAAATTATTTACATATAAGTGTATTGTATGTACCTTTTTTTTCTGTAATACTGAATTTTCATACGCAAAGCAATTTGTATGCTTTTTTTATTTGAAATTCACGTCCACGTTATTCGCACCGTTTGAACGCTACCCAGATATAGGCTCTGTTACAAATGAAATCGGGCGTCATCTGGTAATTAAGTAAGGAATTAAATTTAGATCTTAGAAGAACACTTTTCCAAAGTTTATTTGATGTTGTAAAGTATCAGAATGCAATATTTATGCATTTAGTTTTTATTGCAAAATATTAAATATTTTTATATAAAATGATACAAGTTGTCTTCAATACCATGTAGAATATTGCAACATCATTATACGGAATAAAATTGTTTATAAAAGAACAAAGAAAGAAATAAAAAGATCATAAAAGCACAAAAGTAATTACTATGATTTTAAACGAAAGAAAAGTTACGTATTTAATTTTCTATGTAATTTTCTATGAAGTTAAATTTATTATTAATCAATGAGAACTTGATTTATTTACATTATTTATGATGTTATTTAAACTTTTTACTGTTATCATTATAATTAATTAGTTTAATCGTCTTTATTACTTTACAATATAAAATTTAGACGCGGAATTGGTAAAATCCTTTGAATCCGTATGCTTCTTTCCAAAAAGCATAAGCGTTGGTATAGTTTAAAGATTTTTATATTAGATTTTTACACCTTAACCACTCATTGCGCTTAACAGTTCTTCACAATGCAAAGGAGTTCTTAATCCTCGTTTAGTTCATTGCACTTAAAGGCACAGTATCATAGATGTAGAAACTCAAAACGATGTCTGCATTAGAAGTAACTGTTGCCACAGTTAACTTTGAAAGAAAAAAAATTTGTTAATTTTGTGATAAGACACTACACGTTCATGTATGTCCACATATCAACGTGTTAAATTTATAACTTTTATGTCTTAAATTATCTCAGCTTTTCTACTACTCAGACTCTTTTTTATCAAGGCCCAATCTTCTAATATATCGGCATCGTTAAGCATATAAACGATGTACGGTCCTGCTACAGAAACTGCTCTCCTTCTCTCCGTATGGTTTCTACGTCTTCTACCGGTTGAATTTAACCATAAATCTGCGTGAATATCGACATTATTTCTATCCTCTTCCAATCTACGAATTTTCTCTTGAAGGTCATTATGTATACAGTCCCAAATCAATTCTTTTTCACTCTCAAAATTTTGTAAAGCTGCCTGTTCCTCGGCTAAAAATTTATTTTGTATATTTTGTAATCTGTATTGTTTCAATATTCCAGCTACTTCCGTTTTGGTCTTCATATTTTCTTTTAAACGTTCCAAAGGTATTAAATATTCTTCAGATTTGCCAACTCGTACCTCTCCCAGTTTAGTATCGACTTGCGTTATTCTTTCACGATACAATCTATAGGAATTAAAAATATTACAATCGATATTCGTCATAGATGAAATAATTGTAAAGTATTCGCAGATTTATTATATAAAATATTATAGTTTATTTTGGTTTCGTTATATCATTATGCTTACTGTTCTTTAAGTAACGTAAATTGTCTTTCTAAATCAACTAAATTCTCCATACACTCATTTCTTCTTCTTTCACACTCATCTTCATCCATCTCAGAAGAATCATCGCTGTCGCTGTGTTCTGCACTACTATCACAAGACGCAGAGCTTTGATTACTATCGTTGCTATCATGAGACATTTCTTCTCCTTCTGGCTCTGATTCATCTTTGACACTAGGCATCGGAGCTACATATTTCCATATTAAAATAATAACCATCTATAATATTCGCCTACTAAACGATGTTGTCAATGTGTCAGGATAAATTACCTTTAGTCAGCTTTTGAGTACCGAGGATTAAAGTATATCATAAAAATCAAAAATTCTAAATGTAAAGTAATTCTAACAAAAAACTCTCGCCGATTTGATGATAGATGTGTCTCGATCTTTAAAATATATATATATATACATGTATATGTGTGTATATATGTATATAACCTAAAAAAGTAAAACTTTAACCTTTAAAACACATTCGTATACAATAACCAGACAAGTATTCACGCAATTAATTATGCTATATGTTTTACGCATGATATAATATAATTAAATATAAGCCAAAATAAATAATATTCGTCGGCTAAGTTTAATAAATATTTTTCGACGAATTTGGTAATTTTTTGTAACGATATTTTTTGTCATAAAAATTTTTCGATATTACGTAATAACTATATGGTTTTTACCTAAAAAAAAAAAACGAGAACTTAACACTAATCCTATTCACCAAAGAATATCAATTTTTTTTATTATAAAACTTAAAAAAAATTGTTATTTGTTTATAAGAAGAGAACGTTAATCGCCGATCTTATTACTAGAAGAGACTCAAGCAGCCGCCTCAAGTAGCATCTAAACGGACCACGTGACTTATGCACATGCGTGTTATATACGAACAAAACGTTCTACTACGTTTTGTCTTTCTCTCTTTCTCTCTCCCTGTATTACCGACGGATCATACCACGTCGTACAATTAATTCGCATTTACCGACATCAGGTAACACAAAAATTTTCCTTTTTAACGTCGGTCGATAAAATAGTAAACTTCTATTTATCAATTGATAAAAACTATTATTTACCATCTTTCGATCGTAGCGTGTTTGACTTAATCGACGGAGCTATGAACAAAAAATGAATTACGTGTGTGCGATAAGGTAACACTGCCCCCCCCGCCCTCTTATGATGCACCTATTGCATCGCGGTGTACGTGTACGTACCAGCTTGCGCGATTATGACTTTACTCGAAATCGTTAATTATATTTATAAACAAAATAAAAAAAAAAAGAAAAGAAATATAATGAAAATTTAACGCAAACAGTTCTTTATAGTTAGTACCTACTAATGTCCGAAAGATTATTTTAAAAAATGACGATACGTATACACGTACGCTTCCTTCTGCGCTCGTTTCGGCAATTCATTTTACAAGATTAAAATAATGAATGAAAATTGAACCATAGAAAAGAAAGAAAGCGAAAATTCGATGACATTATCTCGATATAAAGCTTGATTTTATTGAAATAAGATTACGAATTTTGTCGAGCTTTAAGGAAAAAAGAAAAGAAGATAATTGCAAAATTTGTGACTCGACTTATACGTGGCCCGGAAACGTGATGTCGTGTCTTCTAAGTTTTTCTAATCCATCCTTACACGTACGTCATCGTAAATGTATTTTATGTGACAAAACGGTAAAATTAAAATACGACCGAGGTCCATTCTCGAAAGGATTTGTAGAACCCTCGAAAATGACTTAATAGCCATGTACGGTTGTCCTCTTGAGCCCAATTGTTGTCGAGAGCCTCCCCCTCCCTCTCTCTCTCTCTCTCTCTTTCGGCATGTAGCCTCTTTTTTGCTTCGTCGAAAAATCCCTAATCCCTAACGTACAGTATACCATAACAAACGTTTAATGGCAATGAATTACAATAGTACCTGATTCTAAAATGTCAAACGGTACGTACGACCATAAAACCGTGCTCTTGGCATTGTAAATGAATCGGAATTTTCGTTTTCAAGATTAGACATTGTTCGTACAGGTACGCACCTGTACTCATTGTTGGCATAACCATAAAACCATATGGTTGATGAACGATGGTATTAAAGCATAAGGACAATGCACGCTGTAAAAGCAGAAAAAAAATATACATATATATATATATATATATATATATATATGTTTTTTTTCTTTTTATTAAAATATCGATAAATGTAATAGTATAAAATAAAGTTTCAAGTATAATTGTATTTTCTTTCTTCTATCACAGGTTAATCACACAAAATTGTATTGATGTTCATGAGAAAAATTGAAATAAATATCTATGTATATATCGAGTGAACGAAGGAAAAGAAGAAAAAGAAAGAAATAAAGGAAAAGAGGAGAAAAAAAAAAGAAAAAGATAAAAGATATTCGATGTACAAAAGTATTCTCGAATAGATCGAATTAATTCGATACCGTAATGAAACGTTTAAACCTATACACGATTATGCCATTCGAATGGTCGAAATTTAATTCGTCGTTGAATTATTGTTATACAACGTCGATTTAGAAATAATCAGAGGTAATGTTATTGTAACTTTGCATCGGCGTAAGAAATAGGATTTAACTTATATTCTATCGTAGAAATTAAAACGGGTATAAGAAAGTACTATTAAAGTGTAAAAATATAATGAGATACTATAACTACGGTATTAAAGCCACGTACCAAAAATAATGAGCAATGCTGTATCCGCGATACCATTGTCCTATTAATATAAATCTATTTTACGTCGAATGGTTATTTTTTTTCTCTTTTCAAATAGCGTATAATTAATTCGACTTTTTTTTTTTTGTAACGTAGACGAACAATAATAATATTACGTAAAAACCAACGAAGATTATCCGAATAAATCATATCACGTAAAATCGTTCATATTCTATGTCTCGATAGGTTGTTAATGTCCATTTTGAAATATAACGAAGATCGTATTTTTTAGTTGTTCTTTCTCTCTCTCTCTCTCTCTCTCTCTCTCTCTCTCTCGGTATAATAGGTATCAAATTAAAAAAAAAAAGAAAAAAAAAAAATAAAGAATTACTCGCTACCACGGTCTCCACATAGGATCACCATCGTCAAGACGTTCGACATCGATGACCTCGTCGTCCTCCGCGTTAATCCCCTGATGATTCGTAATTTTACGTTTGATCATAGAATATCGTAAAATTTCTTGAACGTTCGAGGTCGATCTCGTACGATCGTCGTCGTTAAATCTTCGACGTTTCTCCAAGGAACCTAACGTCGTAGTTACCGTCGACGTTGACGTACTCTCGAACGTTCCACCTTCGTTTAAGTCGTGACAAGGACTCGTTCTTTTAACAGGAATACCGATATTCGGTACGATCGCGTTAACGTCCGTCGATGGTATCGTATTGATAAGACGAGGTACGATCAATGAACTGCCAGGATTCAGATCGATCAGCGTCGTCGAATGATTGGGATTGATGATCTAAAAGATTAAAAGTAAAAAAAAAAAAGAAACAAAAAAAAAAAAAACAAATCGAAAGAGAGAATATTCGTCGTCTTTTTGTTTTATTTATTCTTTTTTTATTTTATTTTATTTTCTCTCTCTCTCTCTCTCTGCGAGTATCCAGCGAAAAAAGGTTTATCGGAAACGTACGAACGGGATCAAAAAAAAAAAAAAAAAAAAGGAAATAAAAAGAAAAAAAGTAAAATAAAGAAAATTAAATAATCTACTCACGTTAAACGGGTTAATCTTGGAATTATTTTGAAGACCATTGGCCAGATGCCTGGCCAAATTCTCTGCCGCTTTGCCAGGAAGAGTCGCCAAGAATCTGCATGCTTCCGTGGCGCAATGTCCAAAGCCCGATTGCCATCGGCTTTCTGCGGTAGCTTCGTCGTTAACCATCGTCGTTGTTGTCATCGTTTTTATTGTCGTTGGTGTCGTCGTCGTCGTCATCGTCGTCGTCGTCGTGGTTGTCGTCGTCGTTCCCGTCGTTCCCGTTGGTGATGGTGTCATTGCCGTTGTCGGTATTGCCGTCGTCGATATAACAGACAAACCGGCTGAACGAGAAGCTTGTAATCTTTGCAAATGACGTACCGTCAATTCGAGTATATCCGCCTTTTCTAATTTACTGATATTTTCACCCTCCGTCTGAAAGAAATATATATTTGTGGTTTTTTTTTTCGAATATTTTCACGTTCTTTCTCTCTTTTTTCTTTTTTCTTTTCTTTTTAAATCATAATCGTGGAACGAACAAAGGGAAACGAGACGAGACGCGTTAACGTTCGATAAGATTAATGTTGAGCGTTTGAGTTACGATTTTATGATTTATTCAATAATTTCATTGGTTGTTAAGTTCGAAATAAGTCTTAGCGAATAAATCAAGGAACCGTGAACGATAGATATATAGGGTGTTTCAGCTAAAGGAGATTGTCTATAACATACATAACATTATACTATTATATATATATATATATATATATATATATATACTATTCATAATATACCACTTTTTAAACCATTCAAAGTATGCCACAAAGTTTTGTCGCGTCATACAACAACAAAAAAAAAAAAAGAAAAACACACAAAGAAAATATTTAGACGGCCTCCTTTAGCCGGAACACCCTGTATAAAACATTTGCAACGTCATACTTCGTATTCCTTCCAAAAGAGACATTTATAGTTTCTATTTTCTTTTCTTTCTTCCTTTTTTTTCTTTTTCTTTTCTTTTTCTTTCGTTTCTCATACACAAATATGTATGTAGGTGCTTCTCTAATAACGATTTAAAAAAAATTAAAAAACAGAAAAAGGAAAGAAAGAAACAGGTATCCAGGGATCGTAATTTCTGTCAGAGCGTAACACGTTCTTCGTTCTTCCTCGATTCGATTCGCTCGCACGAGCTAACAGACTTCGATAGCGCGAGCGATCTCGCTCCTTCTCGAAGAGGATCGATCGTTCCCTTTTTCCGATCGAGAGTCGTGCATGACCGAGCCAAGGAAGGAAGGAAGGAAGGAAGGAAGGAAGGAAGGAAGGAACAAAATCCTTTTCTCTTCCCAACGGACACGGTCCAACCCTTTTGTTGGTTTATAGAACGACGAGCGAAAGGATCGGTTCGATTACCGAGACGAATTCAAATCCAAAGTTGCCGCGCGAGTTTTTCGTTCTTCCGTTCCAATCAATCCGAAACGCGCGATAGACTTTGTTCCAACGAATTTTATTATCCTTCCAAATACCTATCCTCTACTGTTTGTTATTCTTACGAATGAAAAAAGAAAAAAAAAAAAAAAAAAAAAAATTCAGGAAAAAGAAACGATCGCGAATTAAGATTCGGTGAGTATCATTATTTCCCGCTTTCTTCCAATGGACACTATTTCGAGTTAATCGACGGTAAAGAATTTTTTTGCGCGTCTATGATTTTTAAGAGATAATCGAACTCACGTCGGTTAGTGTTGTCTAACGGTTGAACAACGCGAAACAATTAGACGAATAATCATCGAATCGAAATAAGCGGGGAATCGGCGATCCGTGGATTGCGTAAGTTTGCGTGCGAAATGTCCAGGTACGTGTAGAAAGGTAAGACAGGAAAGAAAGAATGAAAAAAGAAGAAAAAGGAAAAGAAAGAAAATAGAAAAACGAAACGAGGAAAAAAGTGGAATAAAAAGTGGAATATTAAAAAAAAAAGAAAACGGTCGGAAAAATGTCAGGCACGAAGAGCGATCTCGCGATAAATTTATTCGAATAATTAATAAATGCTGCCGCCGTGTCGGTAACTGCCGTTGACATTTCAGCGAGTTCCCACGATGCTTGGAATATATTTAAGAGGAGGAAAATAGTTTTGACACGCGCAGTTGCGGCCGGAGAATGCGTTTCCTGCCGCGAGCGCGCGATCCGTAAAATTGCAGAACGGAGATCGTAAATAGAGTCGTGCGAGGTTTAAAAAGGAAAATAAAAGGAAAAAAAAAAAAAAAAAAAAAACAAGAAAAAAAGAGAAAAATAAAAATAAAAGAAGAAAAGAACAACCCACGGCGTGCCTTTCTTTACTTACAAAGAAATCGGAACGCGTGCCTGTCCGCTATCAAACTTTATCGAATTATGCATATCGATTTGACGTGCCATTTAACGCGTTTTATTTATTTTAGAAAGAGAACTAGAGAGAGAGAGAGAGAGAGAGAGAGAGAGAGAGAGATAGAGATAGAGAAATAATAATTTCTATAAAATAAGAGAGAAGATCAAAAAAAAAAAAAAAGAAAGAAAAGGATAATAAAATATATCTAATACGGAGCCTCATGCCAAGTGGGTTATATCTTCCCTATTAGAATTAGTTTTCTAATCGATCGGTCACGCACGAACGAAGATAACGAAGTTTCAACGACACTCGATATATATCGTTTTTCGACTGTGACTAATAGAGAAATCGATTGAGTTTCTAGAGAATATCCAACTGGAGAAGTACGAACGTTTTTACAGATCTTTCGTATTACGTCGGTATGTGCCTATTGTATATATTATCTACATCGTTCTAACTTTAACCGACGATATACAACTTTGATTCTCACGCGACGAGTAGATCATTCTTTTTTTTTTATACGTTTTTATACACACACACACACACACACACACATATATATATATATATATATATATTTATTTAATAGAGGTTATTAGATCGTACTCACTTCGAGTGCGTCCACCATGAGATCCTTCAATTCGTCGAGACATCGATTTATACGTGCCCGTCTCTTTCGTTCCAAGAGCGGTTTAGTTATCTGCAAATTGTAGAGATATTTTTCATATCATTTATTTATATTCTTCTTCTTCTTCTTCTTCTTTTTTCTTTTTATTTTTAATCATTCATCGAAGAAACACAGGCACGAACGAACGAGCGATATTCACGATCGTCATTGGAATATGTATTTTCCATGGCGATGGTTTCTATCGGACACCGTGTAGAACGGATAAACGAGTCGTTCGACGCGCGTGTATTTCATTCATCATTTACACTATCCTCTTTCTTTTTCTCTCTTTAAGATTCGAGAGAGAGAGAGAGAGAGAGAACGAGCGACGTGTCCTATCGCATATAACGACGATTTTCTCAACGTCCGATTAGATTTCTTTCTTCGAACGGTCTCCTCAATCTCGATCATTACTTCCAAGAAACAAATAATCAACAAAATATCCCGATAGATACTCTCCATCTCCCTCTCTCTCTCTCTTTCTCTCGATCGATCGATCGATCGATCGATCGCTCGACTCAATGACGCGAGCGTTTAAACATTTTCTTGGTTTCGTTTTCGCCCGAGCCGTTGCAAATTTACTCGATATTAACAACGAATAATATCATTTCTCTATTTTTGAACGAGGATTTAGGGGAAGGGAGGGAAGGGTGAGAGAAAAAGATTGAAGGAAGGAAAGATACGCGCTTATCTCTCTCTCTCTCTCTCTCTTTCTTACCTTTTTGTAACGATAAGTCCTTGAAACCGGATGGGGGCAATCGTACGACATCATTGCAGGATCTAACGGGTTGTTTATCCTTAGGGATGATCGTCGATCACATTGGTCGTTAAGGGTTTGCCGTCGACTTCGATGTCCTTCGAATGAATGACGATGATCTTCGAACGAGACGGTACGTAGTCATACTTATAACTATGTATCATCGTCCTCGTGTGTGTCGTACATATGTAATAATATTATACGTACTTCCTTACTTAATTACTAAATAATTACCTTTCTTATGTACGTACGTGTGTACGAAGAAAGCGATGAAAATAAAAGAGGGAGGGAGGGAAGGGAAAAAAAAATAAAAACAAAACCAAAACAAAAACAAAAATTGAGGAAGGACGAGCCGAGGTTGGGCGTATGAGTGCGTCTGGGTTGTGTATATGTGACAGAGATAGATGGAGACAGACGAGGGAGGGAGAGAGAGAGAGAGAGAGAGAGAGAAAGAGAGAGAAAGAGAGAAAGAGAGAGAGAGAGAGAGAGTGAGTGATATAGACAGACAGAGTGAGAAAGAGAATGCGGGCGCGCGGCTTCGAGTCCCTACGCGAACTGACTCGAATGCTCCCGGCTCTTCTTGGCATTCCCCCCTTGTATGCTTACCCTCACCCAACTTCGAACCCTCCGTGTCCGTGGCAGAAGGCACTTTCTGGGATAGAAGGTCTCTCTCTCTCTCTCTCTCTCTCTCTCTTTCTCTCTCTTTCTCTCTCTTTCTCTCTCTTTCTTGCCGCTACCAACGAAACGCGTCCTTCCATCTCCAAAGATATCGACTACTATTCTTCTTCTCATCTTCCACCTCCTCCTTCATCTCCTTCACCTCCTTAACCTCCTCCTCCTCTTCCTCCTCTTCCTCCTCCTTCACCTCCTACATCCTTTTCCTATTCCTTCGGCTTTAAGATTAATCGCACTTTTCTTTTAGCGCTTCCTTTACCTATCCCATATATTTCGTTTTAAAACCCGAGAGAGAATTATTTCCGTGTGTTAATGTATTTCTCTCTCTCTCTCTCTCTAAAGAAAAGTCTCTCTCAATCTCTCTTTCTCTCTCTCTCTCTCTCTCTCTCTTTTTCTTTCCGTCGTAAGTTTAAAGAAGAATCGAACCTTTCGTAAAATGAACGAAATTTGACGGCCGTTAATTAAACCTATCGCGAAATTGTCCGCGGCGTTTAACACACGATACCATCGTCGTATTATGCAAATTCGTTAGACAATCGAAAAACAAAGAGAGAGATAGAGAGAGAGAGAGAAATTTATCGATCCAATTATCAATCGATCGCTATTAATCGATCTCTGATTTTGCGAGGATTGAATTTTTATTACAGTACGAATGAAACGCGATGGGATCGATTACGAGTTTTTTCTTTCTTTCTTTCTTTTTTTTTTTTTTCAAAACTCTACGCACTTACGTGAGTACATATATACATATATGTACGTATATGCATATGTATATGTATGTATAAGTGTTACTTACCCTAAAACCGACACGTAAGTCATTTATATTTATTTCTCTTCCCGTTCTCCAGGAAATCGTTGCGTCGTTCCTTGATAACGAACGTACTCCGTTTAAAGAACGAACGAAGCCGACTCGAATTACTCGTTTCTCGTGCGGGATTGGGAGGGGTAGGGGGTAGAGATAGGGGTAGGGGTAGGGGTAAGGGGTTAGGGGGATACACTTAAACCGTATATAGGCGGCGCGTGTCGATTTTGTTTGCAAAATATCGGCGACCAAGACGGGTAACAAGAGCTCGCGCCTCTCTCCGTACCGGCTAGATAAGTTTGTTAGATACTCCAAATCGATTTGAATTTCATTGCGACTGCATATCCCGTAGGCATTGATACCGCAATATGTACGTACGTATGCAGGAATTTTAATGTTTCCCTCCTCGATACGCTGAATCGTCGTTTAAAATTTCTTCTTCCTTGGAAGACATCGAATAATCGAATCGGTCGTGCTTTTTATTTCTATGATGTCTAATTGTATGCGGAATATGAGAATATAAAGTAAAAAGCGTATAAATAATTGAGTAACGATACAATTATAATAAATGCAATTATATAATTACAATATATAAATATGAATTATATCAAATGAATTGTATCGATCGATGCGCTCGCGTTGAAATCGAAATACGAATTTTTAACGAGACTCAAGCAAGTACGTACGTACACCTAAGAGACGTTTGTACTTAACTATCTTTTCTGTCTGTCTTTCTCTCTCTCTCTCTCTCTCTCTCTCTTTGAAATTCTAAATTATGTTAATATGAGATTACTTTGAATCACCGATCGTACACGTGGACGATAGATAGTGTCATTTTAAAACGACAACCGACGAAAACCAAAAGGAGGAGGATCCTTCCTTTCTTCGTTCTCTTCCTTTCACTCGACGACCTTTAGAGCATTTTTCTCGCGCGCATGATAGATAAGAGAGAAAAAGAGAGAGAGAGAGAGAGAGAGAGAGAGAGAGAGGACCTTATAGGCCGGACGTGGGTCCTCCATTAAGATTATCTTATATTCATCGTCGTTGTTCGGCGGTTATCTTAGAAGTTTCTCCCAATGCTGCTTATCCACGTAGTCTTCGCTTGACGCGATCAAAGTGGATCCTTTCGTCATTCTCTCTCTCTCTCTCTCTCTCTCTCTCTTTTTTCTCTTCGATTTTTTTCTTACAGATATTCCTTTTTTTCTGTTTTTTTTTTTTTTTTACTCGTCGTACCAAAAGTAATTACGATCGGTCTCACATTCCTTCACGACTAACCAACAATGCTTATTCGTATTTCGATTTTGTTTTCGTTACACGATAAATTATAACGACGAACGAATAAATTTTGCGACGAAAAAGAAAATTACCCGACGAATCGAAAAAAGGTTGCATCGAGCCATAAAAAAGATCAATAAATAAATCGTTGCGTAAAATGCTTTATCGATAAATCTCTCTCTCTCTCTCTCTCTCCCTTCGATTTCATTGTTGTCCGAATATAATCGTTAATTAAAAAAGGAGGGTGGCGGGTGGGGAGGGGAGGGGAGGGGAGGGGAGGGGTTTGTCTCACAGTTCTCAAGTAACTTTTCGTGAGGACGTACACGTACATCTCACGGACGAGCCTCTCGGAATACTCGGAAGGAAAACAATAATTAGTGACGTCACCAAGAGCTTGACGAAGCTCTTATCCTTGTCGTTTCTTATCGTACCTTTGCGACGATGATAGGGGAGCGGGGAGGGTGGGGGGGGGAGAGAAAAATGGGGGTGGGAGTGAGAGTGAGAATGGGGTGGAGTGAGGGGCTAAGGGGTAACGGAGAGTCGTGGAAGGGATATGGTGATATATCCTATCGCAAGTATGGAATGTACATAATACATATACATATACATATACATATACATATACATATACATATACATATACATATACATATACATATACATATACATATACATATACATATACATATATATATACATATACATATACATATACATATATATATAAATATATATATATATATTTATATGGCTTACGAAGCGGCCGAAAGCGTGCGAATGTTTACGAGTCGTTTTACAACGGATCCTCTCTTTTGACGCCACGTCGGCGTCAATGGAACCTCTGACGTCGCCGTCGCCGTCTACGAGGACGACGACGTCTGTCTCCTTGACATTCGAACCTTCTTGCGTTCTTTTCTCTCTCTCTCTCTCTCTCTTTCCTCTTAAAAATATATATATGTGTACGTATGTATATATTTTATTTTTATTTTTTCTTCTTCACCGAACGAAAAAATGTATCAAACGATACGCGAGAGTGTGCCTTGAGCCGATCAAATTCAAGTTCGAAATCGCGATAGTTCTTGCGTGAAGAATTACTTATGTTTCGAGAAACGGGGGAGAATAGAATAAAGGATAGAAAAGTGCGTATAAATCTCGATAGAAAAGTACCACGAGGTACGTTTCGTCCAATCGAGAATCATCGATTCGAGACAAACGAAACGTCGATCAAGTTTCAAATCTTACGAGATGTCCGACTCGAGTTCATTGTTCGTAAGAATTATTTCAAAAAAAAAAAAATAAATAAATAAAAAAGAAGAAGAAATGATAATGATAATAAAAAACAAAATGGACGATGTTTCGATATCGGATCTTGGCGTGACTGTCGTTCGCTATTCACGATATTAACAACAACGACGACAAAATTATCGATTATTCTTCTTTTCTTCTCCTCTTTCTATGTCCTCTTATTCTTCTTTGTTTTCTTCTTTGTTTTTTTTTCTTTCTCTCCAATCGCATATTCGTCGTATCAAAACGCGCGACGAAGAAAAATGTTTCCACGTGAGAGTTTCGGTCCTTTGTAAACGAGAAGGTGAAAGACTGTGCACGCACGAATTAACTTTTTCGAAAAGGGGAATAACGAGCGCCTTTACCATTCAATAATAATATAATAAAATGGAGTTTTACGAAAGGTGGCAGTTTACACCAAAGAAGAATTCTTGGGCATTGAACGACGTAGAACGATCTTCCTCTTCATTTTCGTTCTCTCTTTTTATTCTTATTTTTTTTTTTGTGAAAAAGAAGTAAGAGGAGAGAGAGAGAGAGAGAGAGAGAGAGAAGAAGGAAGGGAGAGGATAAAAGAAAAATAAAAAGAAGACGAAGACGAAGAAGACGAAGAAGAAGAAGAAGAAGAAGTTTGAAGTCTCGTACTTAGGCGACTCACGATTTTCGTTCGGAGTATAAAGTACCGTCGGTGAAGAATTTCAATTCGTGCGCCACTTTATATCTCTTCTTACAACCGTGCGTTCAACTGCCCTTCTTCTTCTTCCTCCTCCTCCTCCTCCTCCTCCTTCTCCTCCTCCTCCTCCACTTCTTCTTTTCCGTAGAGTGTTCCTTCCCTTTTAGCCCTTCTCTCACGTTCATCGTGTCGTTTCGCATGCTCACGGTAGAAAATCGATGTTCTTTCTCTCTCTTTCTTACTCTCTTCGTACTTGGCGGTTTACGAGTTGAGAGATAGAGATAGAGAGAGAAAGAGAGAGAGAGAGAGAGAGAGAGAGAGAGAGAGAGAGAGAGAGAGAGTACATCGTCTCTCGCGTGCAGGTAAAAAGTGGTAGCCACGTTTCCTTCTCTTTGCTTTATCGCGTCTGATTGCTGAGCCAGTCAGGGGCTCCTCGCGCTTAAGACGCCGAGGATATACACGCGTGCCCTTCTCCTTCTTCTTCTTCTTCTTTTTTTCTTCTCCTTTTATCTCTCTCTCTCTCTCTCTCTCTCTCTCTCTTCCGTTCGTCCTTACCAGGGCACGGCTCGCGAGCACAGGGAATGCTGTTCTCTCTCGGCCGATTTGTTGACTCAAAACCCGCCCTCTTCGAAGAAGTTTCCGTCACCCGTGTGAAACGTTAAATTACACTACCCGTTTTCTCCATTCCTTTCCTTTATTTATTTATTTATTTGTTCATTTGTTTATTTGTTTCCTTCCCTCTTTATTTCCTTCTTTCCATCCTTTATTACTTTTCATTCGTGTCATTGCGATTGTCGTTTTCGTATTTCGAAAGAGCGCGTCATTTCTTCC
>OU427000.1:8355547-8383047 GCA_911387935.1 Dolichovespula saxonica | reverse complement strand
GACGGACGACTCGATCGGTCATCATCGATGGTTAGACGTTGACGGAGGAACGATTACTTAAATACCATTAGCGCGTCTCGACATTTCGAGATCGAAATATTATCGTAAACACTCACACACACTCACACACACACACACACACGTACACGCACGTACACGCACGCACACCCACGCGTGTTATTGCCGATCGATCAACTCTACGACGAGCTCGAAATTAAATATAAATGGTTAAAGAGATCGTTGCGGTAAATGTTAGCCGCATCACGCCTACTTGGGGGCTCATCTCGATATAATTAATCGAAACAAGATCGTCTTACACGGGTTCTCTTGCGAGTTGGGAGGGGGCTAGGGGAGGGGTAGGAGGGGTAGGAGGGTTAGGAGGGGAAAAATTTTTCCTTGCAACCTATTTTTTCCTTTTTTATTTTTATTTTTCTTTCTTCTTCCTTGTTGTACACACGCGTATACGGTTTAATTAAGGAACGAGTTGTAAGATCTTCGCTCGGTCAATCGGAAATCGTTAATCGAATGCAGTTATCAGATAAGACGCGTGTTCGATCTCGAGTAGGAGTAGGAGGGGGAGGAGGAGGAAGAAAACGAGAGACAAAAAGAAAGAAAGAAAGAAAGAAAAAAAAAAGGAAAAAAGGAAAAAAAAAGAAAAAAGAAGGGAAGGAAGAAAGGAAGAAAACGAAATGAGTTATACGCGTAACGTTACAAATTCGCATCCTCCGAGTAATACGTTGCGATCTTCTTTGTCGGCATTTATCAATATGAGTTACCGTGGGGTCGCTACGCGGCCATTAAAGTCGCGTATTTTCCTGCAGTAATAAACCATCGCGAGACAATCTTCTCGAGTGCTGCTCGCTAATCTACGATCCCCTTAGCATCCGGCGCCTGCTCTTTTACCTCTTCTTGCGACCAGCTTACCCCCCCTCCTCCTTCCCCCTTACTCCTCCTCTCCTCCTCACCCACCTCCTCCTCCTCCCTTTTGGTCTTTCACGTTCCTCGGTTAAGAGACATGCAACGCGAATTGCTATTACTTTGCCACGTGAGTATAATTGCGTTTCTCTCTTTCTCTTTCTCTCTCTCTCTCTCTCTCTCTCTCTGTCTGTCTATCTATCTCTCTTCAATGTAAAAACAGATATCATGTGTTTACGTACATACATACATATATATATATGTGTGTGTGTTTGTTAATAAAAAATATAGCGTGTCGCGTATCCAAAAGAACGAGGAAGAAAATTATTAAGAGAGAGAGAGAGGAAAAAAAAGGACGAAGAGAAATGTATAAATAAAAAAGAAACAGACATAGAGAGAGAGAGAGAGAGAGAGAGAGAGAGAGAGAGAGAGAGAGAGAGAGAGAGAATAGTGTAATAGAAAGGACGGACAAACAGGGATAACCAAATTGGTTTCGGTCGAACAAGTGGTAAGTAAAAGCACGTAATTCGTATCTCGCACGAATAAGCGTGGTATTCTATAAGGGAAAATAATAAAAAAAGATGATAGATACAAAGAGGGAACGACGAAGAAAAGGAAGACGAAAACGAAGATGAAGAAGTAGAAGTAGAAGTAGAATCCTTGTAGCTTGAAGTCTTCGAAGCGGATCCATTTTCTCGGGCTTGGATGCAAGCGATTGGTGCGTGGGCGTCGTCCAGAGAGAGAAATAGATAGATAGATAGAAAAAAAAAATAAGAGAGAGAGAGAGAGAGAGAGAGAGAGGCAATTGGAGAGTAGGAAAGAGAGCAAAAGGAGTCGAAACGAACGTGCGAGAGTTAGCTTGGCCGGCGAGTGTTCGCGAGAGCGGAACACGACGAAGCGCTTCCTGAAACGCTTCACCGCCGACGGCCGCTTCGTTCCCACGATAAGCGGGCACGATCCCGCTCTCTCTCTCTCTCTCTCTCTCTCTCTCTCTCTCTCTCTCTCTATCTCTCTTATCCTTCTTATTCTCCTCCTCTTCGTCCTCATCCTCATCCTCATCCTCCTCGTTCCCTCCTCGCCCAGTCGTTCCCTCGAGAGAACCAAAGCTCCATTTGTCCCGCGCCTTCGTCGAAGGGACTCGGCCGGATGGTGTGCTAACGATCGGATCGGCTACTTCTCTTTCTCTCTTGTCATATTACTCTATCTATCTCTCTCTCTCTCTCTCTCTCTCTCTCTCTCTATCTGTCTATCTCTCTCTTTCTTGCGAACACTTTCGAATACCTGTCTTACCAGTCTCGCGCCAGGAGCGTGGCCGACGCGTGCTCGCGAGCTACGGTCGAGGCTAGCGATCTCGATCCTTCTGATCCTTTCTTTCTTTCTTTCTTTCTTTCTTTCTTCCTTTCTTTCTTCCTTTCTTTCTTTCTTCCTTTCCTTTCCTTACCTTCCTTTCCTTGACTTCTTTCATTCTTCTCTCTCTCTTTCCTATCCAACCTTTCCTCCCTTCCTTCTCTTTACATTTATCTCTTTACTCTCTCAAGTCATTCGTTCCTATCGGCAACGCCTTCATCCTTCCAAGAAGCTTATGGTTGTTACGACGATGGTTCCTTTTTTTTTATTTTCTTTTTCTCTCTCTTTTTTTTTTTTCTTTTTTTCTTTTTAACAGACTCCATCTCCTCCTTTCCGTCGTTACGCTTACGATCTATTTTTATTTTGTTTCTTTTTTTTTCAATTACCAGCGACAACTCGTTTTCGTATTTTATTCGTAAAATATCGTACATATCGTTCTCGCGAAATCGTCATGAGATTTCGATGAAATCATCGTGAGATGCGTCGATGATTCTCTCTCTCTCTCCTTCGACGATCACGCAGCGCATCGATGCGGTTGTATTATTTTAACGATGAACGAATTTAACGGGAGTGTACGTACGAACGGATAGAATCCCTTCAACGAAACGAACGCGAACGATAACGTTCTATAATAGTTTTTTCGACTTTCGATGATTCAGATTTATTATTACTATATAGATTTATTATTACTTAAATCTCTACCGTAACGAGGTAGCTATCATAATGATCTCGCAGTCGAAATAAATTCGATCGGATGTCCTTTCTTTTTATTTCTTTCTTTCTTTCTTTATTTATTTATTTAATTTTTTTTTTTTCGTTATATCCATACGACATCGTTACGAGGGGGGGGGGGGAAGGGGGATATAATCGATTATTATTTGCTTCGATCCCGCGATCGACGAAGGAGATAAAAATTAGACGAGGTGGAGGAGAGACGGAGAGAAAGTAAATAAATGAATGAACGAATGAACGAATGAACAAAAGAAAAGGATAAAAATTAGAAGGAGGCCGAGAGAAAGAGAAATGCGTTTCGTATGAGTTACGTTTATAATCGGAGATGAAAAGAAAGTGTCGGAATACTATAGGCCCGTTGTTTATTTTCTATTTTTTTTTTTTTGTTTTCTTTTTTTTTTTTTTCTTTCTTCGTACGAAACGCGGTAGCCACGACGCTTCGTCCCAGCCCTCCCCCTCCCCACCTCACGCCTTTTCAAGGGTTCTCAAAGTGAAGCGTGTCTGTCGCGTGGTGAGGAAAGTGGGACGAAAGGTCGATCCCGTTTTCTGGCTCGTGAGTCGAATCTTCGATTCGAGAAGCGCCAACGAAATTCCCACGTTCGTCTCGAATACGTTGGAGAAAAGAAGAAAAGATATGCGTGTGTGTGTGTGTGTGTGTGAGAGAGAGAGAGAGAGAGAAAATTTGGACGAGTTTGATCGAGGCGCGAAGAGAGTAAGCATTCTCCGTCTGCTTTCGACAAAATCCTACAGCTGGCTGACGGAGGAAAGTAATATTAAAGAAAAAGAAAACGAGAGAGAGAGAGAGAGAGAGAGATTTACGAAAAAGATGTTACACGATTCGTTACATAATAACTTACCTGCCTATTGGAGGATCGAATTTTAAAGGAAATTACATTGATACACGAATTTACGTGCGACCATAATCTTCTTAAGAAGTAGTCAAGGAGGAAGCATCGAGTGTTAAAAGTATTTTTCTTTCTTTTTTTACTTGTTCTTTTCTTTCTTCTTCCTTCCTTTCTTTCTTTCTTTCTTTCTCTCTTTTTCGTTTTGATGACAAGGTGCGTACGAAGGAACGGCGCATAAGTGGTTCAACGAGTCATCGAAAAGAAATGAAAAAAAAAAGAAAGGAAAAAAAAGGTGTAATAATTCTTACCGATCGCAAACCAATCATTATTAGCTCCTTCGCGAGGATAAAAATATATTTTTGCGAAAGCTCGTACTTATCGTACTTACTTATCGTACTTACTTACGTACTTACATATGCAAGTACTCATTTTATGCGTACGCGATAAAACGCGAAAGTCATCGTATTGTCAATTTTGTATTAACGACTATTAGCATCTACCCGGTTCTCCGGGGTCCGTCTCGATCCGGTTCGTTAAATATATAAATGAGCGGCGAGGGGTGGGTTCGGGGAGGGGAGGGGTGGAGAGGAGAGGAGAGAATCAGGGTGGGCCGGATACCTCGAAACGGAAATAATAATTCGGCAATCGCCCTGTAAAGTGCTCGTTAAGGAAGACGCCATTTTAGATGTGAAAAAAAAAAAAAAGAAACAGACCGTCCAAAGTATGATACTTCAATTTCGCCAAACTTTTTCTTTATTCTTTTTTCTTTCGTTTTTACTTTTTTTCTTTTCTTTTCTTTTTTTTTTTTTTTCTTATCGACGCGTAATCGCCTCCGCGTATATTTCTTTCTAATATATATATTTCTTTTTTTTGTCGAACTTCGTTTCGATAATTATTAATTAAAATAATCCTATTAGTTCGGTTTATCAAGAGATCGCGTATTTCGTGTCGATGGATTTTTATTTTCAAATCCTCTCGATCGCTCGGTCGTCCGTACCAATTCAAATTAGATCGAATTCGGTGCTCAATATTAATCTTCAAGCTATATCAATCGTATCCCCGATTTTAATGGTAAAGAAAAGAAAAAAAAAAAAGAAAGAAAGAAAAAAGAAAAAAAAAAAGAAAAAGAAAAAAAAGCGGAAAGGTCGTAATATCGCAAGTCGTAGCGACTTACTTAAGCTACGTATGGACGCCCTTCTGTGTTTACAATAAACATCATAGAGGTAAACAAGCACCATCCTACGGGAAAACATACACGTAGGAGAGCATTTCCTGTAATTAGGAATAATGACATGAGCTCCTATCGTAGAGGCCGGTCCATAGAGGATGGTTATATCCTCTCTCTCTCTTCTTCTCCCTCCTTCTTCCACTCCCCTCTCTCTCTCTCTCTCTCTCTCTCTCTCTCACCATCCTTGTAGCTTCTCGATCATCTCGATGCTCCGAAGCCGTTCATCACGCGCGTACAAAAAAATATATGAGAGTAGTAGGAGAGGGATGGATGTATTAAACGGAAAGAAGGAGCAAGACAGACAGAAAGAGAGAGAGAGAGAGAGAGAGAGAGAGAGAGAGGGAGAGGGGATAAGGGAAAAGGGAGAGGAGAGGATAGCCGAATCTGGCCGTTACAACTGGAGGAGCGTGGGAAGGTAGAAGTCGCGAATCCCTGTAAAGGAACCGTTGTACTTCCTGAAGGAGGTCCTGCACCTGACGTCCTCGTTCGTGAGAAAGGTTCCGTCTTGGGTGCGTCCTTCTCTCTCTCTCTCTCTCTCTCTCTCTCTCTCTGTCTCTCTCTCTCTCCCCTCTATCGCGTAACGGCCACGCGAGCAGCACGCTTTCAGCACGTTTCGATTACGTGGGAAGCATTTCGAGCCTCTCTACTAGCGATCCGATCTTTCTACCTCCCTCCCTCCCTCCTCTCTTCTCCTCTCTTCTCCTCTCTCTCTCCTCTCTCTCTCCTCTCTCTCTCCTCTGGCCACTACTTGCCAACCCGTGACAACTTTTCTGGGTGGCGGCGGACCTGCTACCGGAGCTACCCGAAGAAGACCATGATCTTTTTCTTCTTCTTCTTCTTCTTCTTCTTCTCTTTCTCTCTCTCTCTCTCTCTCTCTCTCTCTCTCTCTCTCTCTCTCTCTCGCGTTTTTTTTATCTTCTCCCTCTCCCTATCTCTCTCTTTTTTTTTCTAGCGGTTTCTTTTTTCTTTCTTTCTTAGGCGTACTTTTTCCTTTCTTTACTTTTCTTTTTCTACTTTTTTTTTTTATTTTTTATTTTTTTTTATACCACCGTTACCATGGAAAATCAATCTCACCGTAGATCTCTCTCGATCGAAGTATCCTTTTTCATTTTTTTTTTTTATATATGTTTTTAATTTTTCTTTTTCTTTTCTTTGTCTCGTTCTACGATAGAACTACGCTCGTACTAACGTCTACCTACGTTATTGTTATTGTTTATTTGTTCGTTCTCGTGCATCGGTTTATTCGTTTATTTTTCTTTCTTTTTTTTTTTTCAAGTCAAAGGGAACGACTTTAAGAAAGATAGATAGATAGATGGATGGATAGAAGGAAAGTAAGTAGATCGGCGACGTTCGTTGAGGCGGGGAGACGAGTGGAGAGGGGGAGAAAAAAGAAAAAAGCAAAAGTGAAGAAGAAAGAAAAGAAAAAGAGGAAAGAGAAAGAGAGAGAGAGAGAGAGAGAGAGAGAGAGAAAGATAAGAACGGCATAAGAGTCAGGAGTCGACTTCTTCGAGCGTTAATAATAATTTCTCGTGTCTCACTCTCGTGGGAATGCTCCCCCGCGTTGTGGCCGCACGGTTCGATCCGCCGGCTTACAAAAACGCGTCTGCCAGTACCGAAATGATCTCTCTCTCTCTCTCTCCTTCCCTCTCTCTCTCTCTTTCTCTTTGAAAGAGCGAACGTTTTCTAATCCGTCTACGCGACATATTCCAACCACGGCGACATCTAATCCTTCTAAATGCATCATCCCGCTCCTCGCTCGTCCCGCAATTTTCATTTTTTGCGTGTTGCCCGTTAAAAAAAAAAAAAAAAAAGAAAAGAAATAGAAAAAAAGATGCACGCACAAGAGAGAGAGAGAGAAAGAAAATATAATAAGATCGTACGATCCCGCGTTATTTTTTTTATCCGCGTGTATCGTTGAACGAGATCATACCGAGCATTTTTATTTTATTATCGATCCCACGTAATATGATGGGTGTCGTCGCGTCGTTTAAAAAGAAAAAAAAAAATAAATAAATAAATAAATAAATAAATAAATAAATGAAAACAAAAAAAGTATACCCGCGCCAATCGGGCGTAGTATCATGGAGGTAAGATTTCATGGTCAATGTTAATCGAGAAAAATATCGACCCTAGCCCAACTATCCTCCGCCCCGTCCTCCTTCCCCCTTTTACCCCCCTTTACCACCACCCCTCTTACCGCCAGTACCCCTCCCCCACCCCCGGGATCGAAGGGGGACACGCCAGTTAAACGAGAAGCGCGACGATCTTACAAATTGCCTCGTCATTTCGTTTTAATTACCTCGGGGTGGGTCGAGGGGAGGTGGGGGGAGGGCGGGGAGGGAAGACGGAACATCGGTTCCGTTTTCGAATCTTTTAAAACGCGATATAGAGATATAATCGATCGATGAAAACGTGTGTAGTACGGTCGACGGTATCGAGATACAAAAAAAAAAAAAAAAAAAAGAAAATAAAAGAGAGAGAACGAAAAGAAAAAGTTACAGCGTCGATATATCGACCAACGTCCTACGGTTAGTTGAAAGCTCGGTCAAAGGATTATTTATAAATGTAACTACTCCCTTCGGACGGTCCTTCGTTTGAACTAACCGATTATTAAAATTAAAATGGGACTCGTCGGTAAAATTAAAGCTAACGTTTCATCGCGACGTTCCCGCTATTCTGTCACTTTTTTCCTCGGGGATCGACAAAAGGGACGTGGGTTAGAAAAGATATAGAAATGAGAGAGAGAGAGAGAGAGATAGAGGACATGGTCGAAGGGTCGAGGAAGGGACGAAAACGGTAAAAGCCTTTTGACGAATAGCTATGATTGAAAAGATTCCTTAGGATCGTCCTACGTACTTTTAATGCATAGTACACGCGCAGGATGCGTGCCGAAAATGGTAGCAGGGCGGAGCTTAGAGAAACGAAGTGAAAAAACGAGAGAGAGAGAGAGAGAGAGAGAGAGAGAGAAAGAGAACTATCTCGATCAGAGTTTTACATCTATTTCGAGGGGTGAAGACAGAGAAGGAGGGAGGGAGGGAGGGAGGGAGGGCTGTGCGCACCCCACGCTCGCCACCTGACGCACCCTGCTCGTGGGAACCGAAGAAGCCCATAGGAATTTTTCTCAACACAACCTTCACGCTTCTCCGAGCGCACGCTTGCACGTGCATCGCGCACGCACGTATCCGTACGTGTGTGTGTGCGTGCGCGTGCGCGTGCGTGCGAGTGTGCGCGCGTAGATACGCGCGTGGTTTGTTCGTGGCACCCTCGTGCCTTTATACCCTTCTAACATTCACCCTGAAATTACCCTCTCACTTTTTTTCCCGTCTCTTTCTTTCTTTTTCCTTTTTGTTTTTTTTTTTTTTTCGTCATCTTCATCTTCTCCCTCTATTTCTTCTTCTTATTCTTCTTCATCTGTTTTACATAAAATAAAATAAATTAAAAGGAAAAAAGAAAAGGAGAAAAGCATGGGATATGATGGAATCCTTGTAGACGCGCTTAGATATTCTAATCGATTCTAATATATATATATATATATATATATATATATATAAATATATTAGAATATATATAAATTCGTGACGATTTTGAAACGAAGAAGATTTAAATTTTAGTATACATTTATTAAATTATTATTATTGTTATTGTTGTTATTATTATTATTATTATTATTATTGTTATTATTATTATTATTATTGTTATTATTATTATTAAAATATTATCGGCACGAATTTCCCAGACGACCCAATATATATATATATATATATATATATATATATATATATGTATGTATGTATATATACCGATACATATGTTTTTCCTTGTTTCTTTGACAAATTCAATGATTATCGGAAGAATCGATCGTAAAAAGTTTTACGCGTCGCGGACTCGAATTTCTATCTCTCTCTCTCTCTCTCTCTCTCTCTCTTTCTTTTCTTTTTTTCTATTTTTTTTTACGACGGGTAACAGAAATCGTCTGTCTATACAGTTTCTTATTTACGATTAGTATCCCCCTCTCTCTCTCTCTCTCTCTGGCAATGTATCAGGCTAGAAAAAAGAAAAACAAAAATAGAAGAAGAGAAAGAAGGAGAAGGAGAAGAAGAAGAAGAAGAAGAAAAGGAAAGAATAGAAATGTACGTCCGGTCGATGCGATGCGCGTCGTGTTTGGGTGGTGTCATAGAGATAGTTGCCGATGGGTGGTTGGGTGGAGTAGGAGAGGGGGGGGGGGAAGATGGGAGGGTAGGGGAGGGGTGGGGAGGGGAGGGGTAGGACAACATGGGAATAAGGTGCGTGACAATATTCATCGGTCTCAGAGCCGATAAAACCAGTTAAAGCTCGCTTTACGAGTGAGCGAGCAGCGTGAAAGTATGTGGGAAGTCGATTGGGATTCGAGTGAGCGTTCGGCCCCGACGCAGCCTCGCGACGTGCGTCTTTACTATAAGAGAAATGAGGAACGGTGGAGAGGAGAGTGTTAGAAAAAGAACGGAGAGGGAAAGAAAATGATATTAAGAAGAGACGAAAGATAGACACAGAGAGAGAGAGAGAGAGAGAGAGAGAGATAGAGAGAGAGAATGTACGTTAGAAAGAACGAGAGACGTCACGAGCGGGATTATTGCGATGCTGAAACAATGGCCTATTTTGTATGTACGAGCACGCTAAGAGGCACGATGAGAGTGAGTTAGAAAAAGAGAGAGAGAGAGAGAGAGAGAGAGAGAGAGAGAGAGAGTGTGTGTAGGAGGATAAAGGAGAACCGAGCGTGCCGCGTCGCACGAGCGCGGCGTGCGCGACTCTCTCGGGATTCTATCGACAACGACGACGACTACGAAGACGACGGACTCTCCTACATTCTATGTATGCATTTATGTACGTACGTACGTACGTACGTATATCTATGTACGTAGGTAACCTATTCTATTCGTACATGCGGTTGTACACTCGGTTGCAAAAGCAAACACTCGTAAAGGGATACTTAGAACTAATAATAGCGTTATAACGTATACCATTGTGTAATAATACGATCCTTCATGACGGGCCACTTAATCCTTAAATACAGTGATTCTAAAGATGATATATATATATATATATATATATATATATATATATATATATATATATATATATGTGTATGTATTTATGTATGTATGTATGTATGTGTGTAAATATATATATATATATATATATATATATATATATATTACATAAATTAGATATTAGAATATAATGAATATTCAATGACGGATACAAAGAGATGTTTATCCGTACCTTTTGAAATTCTATGTCTCTATGGGACTTTTAAAGACTAAACTGTTACGACTGAACAAGTAGGAAGGAACGATACATATGTATAGCGGTTCGTGCCGTTGGTTACGTTACAAGTGTTCCGAACGTTCCTCTACGTATACACCTAGTCGTTCGTTCGTTCGTTCGTTCGTCGTCGTTTCATTATTTATTACACGTAGAACGTAGCTTCCGGTTACGCGTTTTCTACTGTACTAAAATCCCCATCGTCTTACGTACGTGCTTGCTATTTTCGTTCTTCGTTCGAGACCGTCGCGAATAATCTGCGTTCTCTTCGCGTCGCGCGAAACAGTTCGACGAAACGAGGAACGTATCGCGGGCTTGTATCGCGGCCCTCGTTCGTTCGACTCATCATCCGAATAATACCGCGTATCCTTATTCTTTTCAGCGGCGCGAGCACGTTTCTTATGCTTGCTTCGCGAACGTTTCGATTAAAAAAAAAAAAAAAAAAAAAAAAAGAAAAGAAAAAAAAAAGAGAGAAAAACAAACGAACGAATCGTTACAATTTCGAAATTACATTTCGCACGATCTCCTGCTTCGTAGCGTTAAATTGAAAATTAAAAAAGAAAAGAAAAGAAAAAGAAATAAATAAATTGAATAAAAGTAAAAAGAATATCTTAATCCTTGTATTCTATCTTCGTCAAAAATATAAATAATTTTCCATTACGAATAATATATATATACATATATATAATAACAATAAGTATTGTGGCCGTTCTGTCTCGCTGCTCGGCTATGGTGTATCGTGACTTGTCATAGATATCAATGAATATTATTATATAAATATCATTATTATATAAACATATATATATATATATATTTCAAATTTCAAAATTTGCGATCGTACCAATCGTTGTTATTACAAAAAAAGAAAAAAAATAGAACAAGAAAGACCGAGAGTTACGATAAATCGTTGTACGTATTATTACTTACGTAAGTTAGACAAATGTAAAATGGACGTAAGGTATAATAGCGTTGGTTATAGTAAACGTGGGACGCGTGGGTGGATGGGGGGCACGCGACGCACCTGAGAATAAACGCGTGCGGGATCGACCAACAGACCAACCGACCGTCTGAACGACCGACGAACCGACCGGTCGACCAACCGACCGTCCGAACGACCGTTCGAACGACCGAACGCATTATCCCGAGCCTGTCTACCCCACGCGTGCCCTCGACCCTTCCTTTTACTCTTCCTCCTCTTCTACTTCTTCTTTTACTTCTTCTTTTACTTCTTCTTTTACTTTTTCTTCTTCTTCTTCTTCTTATTCTTCTACTTCTCTCTTTTGCTCTTTCGACTCGGGCCACACAGCAGTTTATTAAGTCGTTATCGAGAGACCCGTGCACGCCCCCGCCGCCGAATTCCGCTCGCACGCTTCTCCCCCTTTTAATTTTTTTTTTTTGCTTCTTCCTTCGCCCCATCCCTCCCTCCCTCCTTCCCTTTTATTTACCCGTTATCCTTCGTTCCTTTTTTTCGATATATTTGTTCCTTTATTTTATTTTATTTTATTTTATATTTATTGTTTTTTTTTTTCCTTGATCGAAGGCGCGTACCTATCAATAGGTCCATTTGGACATTTATTTATTTTTCTCTTTCTTTTTTTTTTTTGATATCTTTAAGACGCTTCGAAAATGTTAAATCGAACGAAGAATACGCGTGGATGAATGTGGGCGTGTACGCGATCGAAGACTCGAATCGTTCTTCGCGTAATCCGAATCGATTCGAGAGTATTTGCGAGATATCTAAAGCAAAAAAAAAAAAAAAGAAAAAGAAAGAAAAGGAAAATAGAAGAAGAAACGAAGCTAATCTCGGAGTCGAACGAATGGAACGAAATAAATCGGAAGATTTAAGGCACGTATCTCGAGTGTAGGGTAAATTCAAAGCGTTATCGATCACATTGCCGTGACTTTGAAAGAGAGAGAGAGAGAGAGAGAGAGAGAGAGAGAGAGAGAGAGAGAGAGAGAGAGAGAGAGAGAGAGAGAGAGAGAGAGGAGATAAATAAAAAAAGAATGGATATTATCGGACTTAGGTGATCGTACCGAAAGGATCACAATCTGATCTATTCGTGCATCTTACTTTAGTTGATACTTGACGCGATCTACGTACTTAGAAATAGTTCAATACTGCGTTACACGACACACACGTACCTAAACGCACGCGCACGTGTACATACATACATACATACATACATACATACATACATACATACATACATACATACATACATACATACATACATACATACATACATACATACATACATATATATATATATATATACCAATGTCGGTTACTTCCTATTCGAGATAGAAGTGAGACCATAAATATTGATAGAACGTGAGTACGATAGATTAATGGATCTCGAGCCGATCTAACTCCAGAAAAGAAGAGACAAGTATCAGCTTGCTATTGGAGGCGTTGGATTCGCTTCATTTATGAAGACGAAGACGAAGAAGATAAAATATTTAACGTTTCCTTTCGAGGTGCGTTTAACGGCGCACGTTCGTTAATTAAATGATAAAACTAATCGACTTTAAGGTGTTATTACGATTCCTATCCTACATATTCCTTCTACAAGAACGTGTCTCTCGAAAGAATATATATAAAAAAAAATATATATATATATATATTATATGTAAAATAAAAAAAAAAGAAGAAAAAGTAATTAGAGATAAAAGTCGAGCCGAAAGCAAAAACCTTGAAAGTGTTTTTTCTAATACAATTTTTTTTTTTTTCTCACGAACACCGTTCGCGCATAATCACGGTATAAATACTTTGAGAAGGCTAATTACGTACGCACATACTCACGTGTATCTATATATAAATATATATATGTGTATATATATATATATATATATATGTATATATATATTTCATTTTTTTTTCATTTTTTTTCACTTTTTTCACTTTTTTTTTTTTGTTAAAATAGATACTAATAATGTTGCTCCGACGATTGTACACATTTTTCTACGAAGTTAAACGTGTGCCTCTCGACTTACGTATGTGGTACGCGTTCGTTCGACTCGTACATTTTCCATAATTATCGCTCGTTTAGCCGACGAATTTGTATCTGTCAAGGTTAATATCCATTTAGAAACGAGTTTTTGACGAGTCCCGACCGAGATATACTTTGTAAACGGGATCGTACTTTTTTTTTTCTCCCTCGACGATTTCTCTATCTCTTTCTCTCTCTATCTAACTACCTCTCTTTCTCTCTCTTCCTATCGTACACGATCGTTATTCATCTTGTACAAAAAAAAAGAAAAAATGAAAAAATATAAGAAATAAAAGAGGTCGAGCGAATTGAAGATGATCATCGTAAAAATTCGAAAACTCGTGTGAAAATAATAAAACTCATCGTCGTTACTCTTCCTCTTTTTCTCTCTATCTATCTATCTCTATCGATAACGAACATGATTTTATCAAAAACTTGGATATAATTTTGAAGAATGAGAGCAAAAATGCAAAAAAAAAGGAAGAGAGAGAATTATTAAAAAAATTAAATCGACCGAGTCGCGGACAGACACGGGGACGGGGGAGAGTGGCGGACGGGGTTGGGCCAGCAGACGGGGAGGGGCCTCCTCGTTCGAGGGTTAAAAATATTTTATAATAACTTTCAATGTCGTCTATATTATCAAAAGAATGAGCAAGTCAGCGTTTCACCCTTTTAAGCACGCGATGAACGCGTGATCGCATCGCATCGCATCGCATCGAGAAGTTAATTGGATATAAATAATTTTATAAGGAAAAGAAGAAAAAAAAAAATTATGATTATCGAGAAAAAACGTGAATTAATTCGATCGAATCTACGCACGCACACATACCCACGTACAAACATACACACACGCATACACGCATACAAGGTCGGACGCGGTTCGAGAGTTAAAAAATATTCAACGTTACTTTTAATGTCATTTCTCTATACAGGAGAAAGAGAGAGAGAAAGAGAAAGAGAGAGAGAGAGAGAGAGAGAGAGAGAGATCAAGTCGTTTAACCGTATTGCACCGTCAACGTCATTACATCGAAAACTTGGATATAAGTAATTTCGAAGGAAAAAGAAAACGAAGAAAAGGAAGAGAAAGAAAACAATTATTAAATAATTAAATCGATCGATTCGTACGAGGTCTCGCAGGAAGAGGGGTGAGGGGGACAGGGAGGTACCGTGACTCTCGTTCGAAGGGTTAAAAATATTCCATATCGTTTTTAAAGTCGTTCCCCCTCTCTCGTACAAGAGTGCAAGTCATTTCTTCACCTCTTTCTTTATCTCTCTTTCTCTCTCTCTCTCGCTCTCTCTTACTGTCGGTCAAGCATGAAGACGGAGGTCCTTAGCCTTAACACACGTAGAACGTGTCGTGTGTTTGTTACGCAACACACTCGAGTAGTCTCCGCGTATGAATGAGTACATTCATAAAGAAGACGTGCCGGCGCGGCACGTACGTACGTACGTAGGAACGCACGCATACGACGTACTGCACAATCTCAATAAGAAAATATGTCCTATTATGTTGTTACAATAACGATATCAATTCATTGACCGTAGTCGCGGCACTGTGCGAGCCCATTGTCTTCTTCGTACGATCGTGTTGCCTCCCGTATATAAGTCATGGGGCTACATATAGCCATATATATATATATATATATATATATATATATATATATATATACATATCTCAAATATCGACTTTATTCATATATCATATATTTATTATATATTTATTCCCATCGAAACCGTTGATTATTTCACGTTATTAAATATTAAATTTGTTTTTTCCGTACGATATATATATATATATATATATATATATTTATATATAAAATATTTATAAATATTTAATAAAATATTTATATATAAATATATATTTATTATATATTTATTCCCATCGAAACCGTTGATCATTTCACGTTATTAAATATTATATTTGTTTTTTGTTTTTTTCCCGTACGATACGTTCGTCGATCGTAGTTTTACTCTTCGAAAAGGAAAATCAATGTCGTCTCGTTACGACGTACGAAATGAACTTCACGATTATCATACGAGTACGAAAGTGATAAGCGAGAGAAAGTCTCAATTCGAAATAATCGTGAGTGCGGGGCTTAGGTCGGGGGTTGGGGAGTGGCGAAGAGAAAAAAAAAAGGACAAACGCAAGTCCGATGTCCTAGTCGCGGATTTTTTCTTCTTCCTTTTTCTTTTTTTTTTTTCTTTTTTCCCCCCAACGACCATATCCCACCGAATCTTACTAACATACTTCCTCCGTATAAAACTGATATATATGATGTTTTAAGTAGCGTAGAACCGTAGAGTAATTGAATTTAAAGGGCGGAAGCGAAGAAATCTGGTCCCCTTTCGTATTAACTTAATCAAGTTCAGTTTGCCCAGTACCCGTCGACCGTCGCGGTCACAATAGAGACATTAAATTGTCAGTACAGATTTATTAAACCGTGGTGGTGGCTTGTTACAGACATGAGACTTCATTTGCTCCAACGTTATAATTCGACCAAATACTTTTCTCGACGATTTTTTTCTCTCTTTTTTTTTTTCTTATTTTTTTATTTCTTTTCTTTTTTTTTTTTTTTTTTTTCGTTAACAATCTTTTCGGACCGTTATCACGTACGAATTTACGGGCAAAACAAAAAAGAGATTTCGTTGGAACGAGATATGAAAATGACGAAGAATAAGAGGAGGAGGAGGAGGAGGATGAAGAAGAAGAACGTTACTCGTTGTGACGTCTGAGGTGAACCTTTTGTTTACACAACTCTCGCAATCTTTGAACAGCCTCGTTCCTATTCCGACCGTAGGCGGTCTCCCAGGCGTCGAACAATCGATTGTAATAACTCAGATACGTGAAATACTTGAAGTATCTGTGTGTATCCTTGGTAGGGAAGATCTTTTTGTACGAGCCCAAACGATTTAATTCGTCCTCGTATTGTATCAATCGTCTAACGTCGTCCGCGGTTAGAAATTGTAGGATTTCGTTCAAGTAACTTTGACGTTTCCTCTTCGATAAGAATTGTAATTGTTTCAATTTTTCCCTATTCGTCAATACCTTTTGATTCAATCGAAAGTCGTGACAGATCGTCGAATGTTCGGTCTTTGATATCGCTTGGCGTAACGAACAATTAGGCAATTCCGCTGGTATCCTGTAGGAGACCAAATTCAACGTATCCCTTACCAATGCACCTTTGATAGTTTCGTCCAATAACGAGGGAGTTTGCAAGTTCGGACAGGCGTTAACTTCCAACAACCATGGCTTAAGATTCTCGTCTAATAGAACGTCGATGCCGAAAAGTTCGTAACAGTTGTACCAAGAGACTGCGTATACCCGTAAAAAATTATTTACGCAGGATTCCGCTGAGACTATGGTCTTTACGATCATGTCGTGTATCCTCTCGACAATGTTACTGGTGTTAACCGACTGTTCCTCCAAATGACTCCAGAGACACTTGAGCGACCACTTGTGGCCCTTGCAAGAATCCACGGTATCGTTCTTGGTATAATTCGATGAGTACTTGTTGATACTGTAATTGGTAAGATGCATGAAACGATCGTTAAGATTCGACGTACTGTCTCTGTACTTGTTACTAGCGAATCTAACCAAACCGTCCTCGTAAAAATATACCCTCAACGGATCTATGCTCGTAACCAATACGTAAAGCCTCAGATCGAATTTGTTGCCGTTGATCAATCTCGGTCTAGAGAGATAACGTTGTACAACGAGATAATCGCAGGTCCTAGGTATATCCGTTCTATTGCTTATTACCTTTATTCCACGGCCACGCGAGGACGCCGGCGGTTTTAATATCCACTTTTTATCCTCCCCCTTCTTCCAAATCTTCGACAACAACTCGAGATCGCGAGGCAAAAGATAAGTCCTCGGTACGAAGTCGATGCGTTTCTTACCGTGCAACAACAACAATCTACCGACGTTCCTGCACAAACGATCCTTGTGACCGATCTCGTAAGAACCGGGAAAGTGATTGACCTTTTGATAGTTCTTCAGAAACGAGAAATCGTACGAGTACATGACATCGCTCCAAGTCCCGCACCAACCGGTACAACCGGACGAAACACGGTATCCCGTATTTTCGACGATCTTACGTACGATCGGTGGCGTTGCCGACGTCAAACCCCATTGCAAGTGTCGTTCAATTTCGCGTGGAAAGGATCGGGCCTTGGCGTCGTGCGCTTGAAATTCGACGTAAGGCGCAACGTACGGGAACAGACTCGGCCGAAGAGGCAATTCGTTTTTCACGTTCGACGAGACGACGTTCCTCGAGTTCTTCTTTTTTATCGGAGGTAAAGACAATAGATACTCGGTTATCAATTCGTACAAATCTTCCTCGTTCTCGCGACTATCCTCGTACGCGTAAAAAAACACCGAACTTAACCTCCCGCTTATCGTGTTCGTTGAAACGTTCATAACTTTTTTCTTTCTTTTTTTTTTTCCCCTTTCAATTTATTCTTTCCTTCACCTTCCTTTCCTATCACATCTTCCTCGCGAAACGCGTAATATTTTTCGATCGAAACGGTAACTTTTAGAAAATTTCACGGACCGGAGTTTAACCTTGAAATATTTTTGACAGGTACGTAATTTTTCGAGGACCGTCGATCGGATGTGCAATGAACTCGATACGCGTAACGACGGACGATATTGCATTATCGTTTCGTTAACGCGAGATTGGACGATGACGTGGAATTCGATGGAGTCGATCGTCGATATCGACGACGGAGATAAAAATGAACGAACAGTTAAGGGAAGGAAGAGAGGGTCTAACGTCAGGTATTCGTTTCCTCCGTAGTCGACAAATCCGTCGAGGGTGTTTGTTTCAGGTGATACCTCTCCTCGCACAATCTTCTCAACCTATCGATACCTCGAAGCCTGTCATTACCGTACGTGTTTTCCCACGCATCGAGAAGCATGTTGTAGTATCTGGGCTCGTCGAAATACTTGAAGTACTGATACGTGTTGGACGTGGGGAAGATCATCTCGAATCTCCCGGTTTGGGCTAGCTCGTCCTCGTGCCGTATCAACACCCTGACGTCCTCGGGCGTGAGCTCCCTAAGAATTACGTTCAAATAGTTATCCCGAATCCTTGGATCGTTCTCGAATATAACACGTTGCTTCTCTTTCCCGATCTTAGACGACGAATTATCGTATAGATTACGATCGTAACAGATCTGCGATTCGTTCGTATATTCCTTCAATGTTTCGACCTCGGTTGGTCTCAATGTGTCGGGCACGTGAAAACCAACGAGATTTAAAAAGTCACGAGCTAGTTGACCCTTGACTATAGCGCACAATGGCGTCTCCGTGGCCATGGACGGGCAATCGTTGACTTCGAGCAACCAAGGTTCCAAACGTACGTCCAGTAATACGTCGAAACCGAACAATTGACAATTGTTGTAACACGGCGCATTCGAATCTTTCATACCGCGTATCAACGAATCCTCCGCGGAAATGATACTCTTTATAACGATGACCTTTATCTTACGCCATATTTCATTAGTATTCGCGCTCTCTCGTAAACGCAAATAATCCCAAAGTGCCGTCAACGACCACATGTTACCCTTTTGTTTGTTGGGATCGTCGTTCCCGCGAAATCTCGGATTGAGCTTGTTGATCGACGTATTGGTCAGATGCATGAAATGATCGTTAAGCGTATCGAGTCTGTTGTTATACTTGACGGTAGCCAATCTGACCAAACCTTCCGTATAAATGAATACGCGTAATGGATCTATGGAGGTCAATAGAACGTACAAACGTATGTCGTACTTGTAACCGTTTATCAAGCTAGGATTCCAAAGGTAACGTTGAGCAAGATAGGACGTTCTTTTCGGTATCTCGAAGCAACGCGAGATCAAACGTATACCACGGCCTGCGCAAGAATCTCCGGGTTTCAATATCCAAACGGTACCATTTTTCTTGCTCATTAATCTCATCAGTTCGGCGTAATCCATCGGCAGTACGTATGATCTTGGTACGTAATCGAAACACTGATTACCGTGCAATTTCGCCATTCTCTTGATGTTCGTCCAAAGATTGATCTTGTTGCTTAACTCGTGACAATTTTGAAAGTGATTGATCTTTTGGAACTTCTTCAATTGCTTCCTCGTACGTAGAAAGTCAAGCTTGCTGCACCAGGTACCGGACCAATCGGCCATAGGTTTCTCGGTCATCGTAAAGCCCGACTTGAGAACCGTAAGGCGTATCATACGCGGGGAGAACCTCTTGGTATGCCACCAGAGCAGGTGTCTCGTAATTTCCGGAGGTAATGACGCGCCGTTCTTGTCGTAACCGTGAAAGATTATGTACGGTGGTACGTGAGCGAATAGGCTCTCTCGCATCGGTAGTTTCGGCTTTTTGTCAACTCGATCGCCTTCGATGACCAACTTGCTTGTTGTTGTTGTTGTTGTTGTTGTTGTCGTTGTTGGTCGGGTCGTCGTTAAAAGCCATTCGGTTATCTTCTCGTACGCGTACCACTCGTCGTCGTCGTATTCGAACTCGTCCTTATAACGTAATTTGCCATGGCCGGTACCCGTCGAGACGTCCTTCCCCTTCTTATTAATTATCGTCATACTTTTCGAAAATTTTCTTTTTTAATTTTGACTCACCCGAAAGTAATTACGTCGTATCCGTCGGTAAAATTTCTTATTAATTCGTCGAAACATATTGATGGTTGTGTTATGCGTTAATCGTGACTGATCCGACGGCGATAGTAGTACCGTACGATCCGTTAATGTGTTCACGTCGATGATCACGCGAACTTTCGATCGAAAACTCGACGTCTTTTAACCTATGTCGAATAGAGAGAGAGAGAGAGAGAGAGAGAGAGAGAGAGAGAGAGAGAGAGAGAAACGTTAACCAATCGGAAAGCTATTCCCTATGGGAATCAATTTGATCGGTAAGATCTCGCTAAAAAAAATAAAAAAAGGAAGAGAAGACAGCTTCGTGATATAATCAGGGACAGGAGAAAAAGCCAAGAAAATAAATAAAACATTTTTTATTAGACAGAAAAATTTCCATACAAGATAAGGGATAATCGATGATTAATCGGCGTAATCGAGTTTAAAAGGCACATGATTGTTTTCGCCGCCAGCTGCGAAATGTGGACAGGACACGATTACGCGTTACGTTCGTTGTCGGGACGTTGTTTTACGGCGATTAACAACAAAAAAAAAAAAAAAAAAAAAAAGAGAGAAAAGAAAAATCAAAAAAAAAAAAAAAAAGAAGAAAAAGAAAAAGGAATAAAAACGGGTCAAAAGAAAGGAAGGAAGGAAAAAAAAATAAAACGGACCTCGCAAGTTACGATCGATCGATTTTGTACACGCGATAGGATATAACACGGTTTTGAAAAGAAACAAAATCTATCGTCTAATAAACCACTTGTTGCTCGAGATGATACTTCGCTTGACAGAGTTTCCGCAATCTCGAGATCCCCTTTTCTCGATTATCCCCGTAAGCGAATTCCCATGCATCGAGTAGCATATTGTAATATCTAGGAACGTCGAAGAATTGCATGTATTCGTGACTCGTGCTAGTAGGGAAGATCCTTTCGAATCTGTCCAATTGGGTTAATTCGTCCTCGTAGGCAATAAGATGGCGTACGTCGTCCGGCGTAAGATCCTCGATGATCTCGTCTATGTAATCCTCGCGATCGCGGAGATTCGCGTACAACGATTGTTTGTGCCTCTCCTGATAGCTCAACGTAGTTCTATGAAGCCTTAGATCCAAACATACCGCGTCGCACTGATACTTTTGTGATATTTTCTCGACGTCCTCGGTCGGCATGTTCGAGGGCAATTGAAAACCGGCGATATTGAAGACGTTCTTTATCAAAGGACCCTTGACGGCGTCGTCGAGGGACGAGGATGATTGCAACGACGGTGATATGTTAACCTCGAGCAACCACGGTTTCAATTGTTCGTCCAATAATATATCGAAACCGAACAGTTCGTAACAACAGTACCTAGATTGTATGTTCGGTCTGCTAAGAGTATTGATGGACGATTCGCCGGCTATCATCGTCTTTACGACGATATCCTTCATGCTAGACCACAATTTCGAAACGTTCACGTGTTCCCTCTCGAGATAAGACCAAAGCGTCCTCAAGGTCCACTTGTGACCGAAACACGAGTCGGCGCAATTGTTGCTCGTGTAGGTCGCGCTCGTCTTGTTTATACTGTAATTCGTTAAGTGCATGAAACGATCGCTAAGATAGTTTATATCGTCGACGTATTTAACAGATGCGAAACGAACTAAACCGTCCGGATAAAGATAGATCTTCAAAGGATTGAAACTCGTTACGAGAACGTAAAGGCGCAAATCGAATTTAGCGCCGCCTATCAGTTTCGGCTTCGACAAATACTGTTGCACGACCACGGGACGTTTCTTTGGTATTTGGGACCAACGATGAACGACGCGAATGCCCCTACCCCTGGCCGAAGCCGGCGGCTTGATTATCCATTTTTCCTTGCTACCGGACTTCTCCCAGATCTGATGGAAGCAACGTAGATCCTGAGGTAAAACGTATGTCCTAGGAACGAAACCGAACTCCCGTTTCCCGTACTTGGCCATCATCCTACTGACGTTACGCCACAAACGGTCCTTCCTACCAACTTGAAACGTACCGGGGAAATGATTGACCTTTTGAAACTCCTTGAGGTTCTTGTAACAGGCCGACTTCATGTGTTTGCCCCAAGTGCCCGACCATTCTTGGGACTTTTTCATCAGTCGGAAGCCAGAATTAATTAGGGTACGACGTACTATAATAGGCGTGATCGTACTCAATCGCCATTTAAGGTGTTTGCTCATTTCGTAGGGCAACGGCAGGCCCTTGGAGTCGAACGATTGGAACGTTATGTAAGGTGGCACGTTTTCGAATAGACTACGCCTGAATGGAAACTTGTACTTTTTCTCGTTGTCGGCATTGATCTCCTCGAGAGTCAACAAATTCCGATCGATATCTAAATAAGGCACGATTTCCTCGCTCTCTTCCTCGTACTGACTCTCCTCGAGGTCGCCCCCGTCTATGTCGTTCACTATACTCGAGATCTCGTGATGATTGTACGCGATCACATCCATCTCGGCCGATCTGAAACAAAAACCGTTTTACAAATGATTTTCCATCTCGCTTCAACCTCGTTCTCGTTTCTCGATCACGAATTCCATTAAAAACACGCTTATCGACGGTCTCGCTTTATTTCTTTTCTTCTTCTTCTTTTTTTTCTTTTTTTTTTTTTTTTTTTTTTTTTTTTAGATTACATAGGTACATAAAAAAATCGCAAAGTCTCCGACGATGATCTATCGATCTCTCCTGTCGACGATTAATAAAAGTCGCGATCTCGCTTAAGGACAGTTGCGTTATATCTTCAATTTAATAAATTTAACGGCACCGCGTCGCGTTTCTTCTTGAAAATTTACTTAGGACTTTTACGACTACGTATCTTAACGAAGTTCACGGAGAACGTCGCTCGTGAATTTGAATTAGATCGATGTCGAGAGAAATGGAACGCGTAAAAAATTTTTCTTCGTATGGAACAAAAGGAAAAGAAAAGAAATGGAAAGAGAGAAAAAAAAAAAGAAAGAGACGAAAAGGAAAAGATCCTCACCTATCCGTATCTAAGAACGATTAGCAGTGAACATTGCGCTTTGACGTCTGCAGGGAACTGCAACAAAAAAAGAAGATAGGGACGAATGTTAAAATCGCATATATAAATATACATATACACATGTATAAATCGAATAAAACAAATATACGCGTTCGACAACCGCGTAATAATAATTTCTATCAAGTGGAATGCGGTCTATGCGTCCGATGCTCACGTAAAACGTACGCCGCTGTCATCGTCGATGATGACGTCTTAACGTCAGCATAATTGCTAGTGCAATCATTCGCACGTAAATCAAATATACGCCGATCGTGTGCTGCACACAAAGGAAAAGAAAAACATTTCTCGTCGATCGATGTAAATATCTCTGTAATATAATATACGTGTGTGTGCGCGCGCGCGCGCGCGCGTGCGGATATACGAGATATGCGAGAACCGATAAGTAACTTCGAACGAATATATAATTTGTTGAATACAAATGTAAACCGATATCATCATCATCATCTTCTTCTTCTTCTTCTTCTTTAATCTGGGTTAAGTCTATACGGTTTAAAAAGTTCGTCGGTTTGCATTTTGAATTAAGCGTCCGAGAGAGAGAGAATTGATCTGTAAAGCAATTAAATTCCCATTATCGTGGAGGGGACAAAGGGGGAGGGGAGAGCACCTAAATCGAAATCTCATTTGCATTAGAAAAAAAAAAAAAAAAAACGTTTCGCGTCGAAGTTTTTACTAATACTCGATGGATTCGCAAGTTTTTTTTTTTTCTTTTTACTTGAAAAGACCGAGACATGTAATAAAATTAAAAAGAAAGAAAGGAAAGAAAGAAAAGATATGAATAACGGTTTCTCGAATGATTCGTTGAGACAAATGACGTCGGTTTAAAGGTACTTCTCGTTGAACGTGTTAAAATAATAAAAAAATAAAAAAATAAAAAAGAAAAAGAACATGGAAGCGTCGATCAAACAAAAAATTTTTTCTATTGTATTTGAGGTACTTAAGTAAGTACAACCGTCGAGAAAGTTACAATCACGTTTAATTACAAAACGAATACGCGAATGAGACAGAGAAAATAAGAACGACTTATTCTGTATTATTATTATGTATATCGTATATCTTCTTCGTTTTATTGTTATTACGGATCTTTACGACTTATAAAGATGTCGTATTTCGTTCGGATAAAACTAGGGAATGCATCGAGGAATAAAGAATAATATATGTGTATCGACATTCTTTTGAAAAAAATTTCCTCGGGTAATATACCTAATGGATTATGAGCCGTAAGGTTAGTTTACAGGGTTCGGCCATAAAATTATCTAAAATGATTTCGAAAAACGTTTGTTCCTTTTCGAGGACCCTTTACGACTATTCAGGTAAATGAGCCTCATAGTTGTACAAAATGAAAACAAAAAGAAAAAAAAAATATATATATATATGTGTGTACATATACATAAACTAGACTAAAAAGTTTCTGGAAAGATAATAACAATTGAATTTTACGATCACTTTAACGACCTTTGACCCTTCTCGCGTATCTCATCGTTCATCTTTATTGCCATTTTCACCTTCGGTCGCTCGTCCCGTAAACGGACGTTCGTCGTTTCGATCGCGCCACTATTTTTCAAGCTATAATCATTTAACGTGTCATCTTTCCGTACGTTAAAATAAAATATAGATAATATTTTAATTTCATCCTATACGACTTATTTCGTTAAAGTTAAGAACGACGGGCTGGAGGATCGGATGATGTGAACAGTTAGAGGCGAGAAATTTAATAATAAATATTCAATCGATTTTCGAACAAGACAATTTTATTGTAATAATCTCACAATGAAATGCTTCGGCGTTCAGCAAAAGGTATCGAGAATCTTTATGTCTAAAAAGAGAGAGAGAGAGAGAGAGAGAGAGATAAAGAGAGAGGAGAAAGAAAAAAAAAGAAAAGAAGAAAACTATGCTCTTAAACTTAACAAGTTAACATATATATCTTCTATAATAATCGATATATACTTTGCCACAAAAATAGTTATATATCAGGTACAAAATGGAACCCTTATCACAGACGTCACATTAAAGCTTTAACAATTACTTAGATTACGGAGGAAAAAGCAAAAAATTTATCTTATCGATCGTGAATACATAGGGGGACATTAAAAAAAAAAAAAAAAAAGAAGAAGTGGGGATAAAGTTAAAAAGGGTAATAATAAGTGGAGAAGAATTAGTGCGATTTGGGCCAAATGATATGCATAATGCCCCGTACATACATTACATACATACATACATATATATATATATATATATATATATATATATATATATATATATATATATAACACACTAAAATTGTACGTTCGATGTCAATAGTTATATTTGGAAGACAAATGATTCGTCGTTTTTCTCCTTCGATTCAAAATATATATAAATATATAATCGTCGATTGCAAGGAGAGTTAAATCGTTATTACAATTATCGTTCATATCGATGAGTGAATGAGAAATACAAACAGACAGACAGACGTAGACAGAAAGAAAGATAGAGAGAGAGAGAGAGAGAGAGAGAGAGAGAGAGAAAGAGTTAGAAAATTATGAATATTCGTCGCGCGCACCGTAGTCTAGAAACACTTGGTAGAATCATATCATAGAAAGAGAGAGATCTACGTTTTGCGTGGTGTATTATTCCGACGACGAATGGATCATTATCATCATTATCATCATCAACATCATCACCAGGGTCTCCAAACTGGACCAGAGGATTCCGATGATTCACCGGACGAGCTGGCGACGCTAAGTGGACTCTGAGGTGGCGTGTAGACGTTTTGCGGTATACCGACGTTCATCATCGTGGTAGTCGAGGTCGTCGTAGTCGTAGTCGTAGTCGACATGGTCGAAGTTATGGATTCGTTGAAACCCTTGCTTGTACTTGGAACCGGTGAGATGGAAGAGACCGAAGGGCTTGGGGAGGAGGAGGCGGAGGCGGAGGAGGCGGTGGACGACGAGGAGGACGACGAACCACCACCACCACCACCACCACCCTCCAATCTTCTTAAACAACCTCCTAAATGCCTCATAAGTTGTGCACCAGCTGCAGGATGAACAGTGGCGGCTACCGGGGTCGAAAGAAACGTCGAGACCTCCTGAGCGCATTGCGTGAATCCCTCGCGGAATCTGTCCGCGTAACTGTTCTCAGGCGTCAAAGTTAATCTCCGTGCCGCCCTTAAAGTGTGCAAATGGCGAACGGTCAATTCGAGGATATCGGCCTTCTCCAACTTGGCAACGTTTTCACCTTCGGCTTGTAGGGCCGTAACCATAAGGTCCTTCAATTCGTCCAAGCAACGATTGATACGCGCCCTTCTCTTCCTCTCGAGCATCGGCTTCATGACCTTGCGATATTGATAGGTCCTTGACACTGGTTCCTCGTACTCCATGCCTGTGACGGGTGCATAACTCGTATGCGGTGCCATCATTTATCTTCTTCTTCCTCTTCTTCTTCTTCTCTCTTTTTCTATATTTCTCTTTTGCACTTGTTTTTATTATATCGAGCAAAAACACTTGTCACAATTCGATGAAATACGATTATTCGTATATAACGTAGAATAATGATTAGATGACGACGACGACGACGACGATGATATTAATAAAAAAAAAATATTGATAATAATATATAAGGCAACGATTGATAAATCACTACTCGTGTATATTGACGCGATTAATATCGTTGCATATATATATATATATATATATAAATACACATATATATATATACGTTTGTGTAAAGTGTATATACGATATATGTCGTATGTATATTCTCGGTGTGCCGAGGTTAGAGCGAAGTTAACGCATCCGTGTTTGTTACGTTTCTGAGTTGGTTAGGAGCGAGCCTGCCGTAGTTATACGTTCAGTCCCACCACCGGATTGGTGAACTGGGCCCGGCAATTCTCCCCACCAGATTTCTTGAAGAGTTTGCGCGCGGTAAGCGTACGTACGTACGTACGTACGTACGGTCGGTCGGTCGGTGGGTCGGTCGATCGGTCGGTCGGTCGGTCGGTCGGTCGGTCGGTCGGTCGGACGACAGGCAGGCAGGCAGTCAGGCAGGCAGTCAGGCAGTCAGGCAGGCAGGCAGGCAGGCAGGCAGGCAGCCGGAGGAGCGTGTGTATCGTGGGAAGCTCCCGGGCCGGCGCGTTCCCACAGACCCGGGAGCCTGTGGCCGGGAGCCTAAGGCCTATAGCCTCAGGCCAAGAGAGAGAGAGAGAGAGAGAGAGAGAGAGAGAGAGAGAGAGAGAGAGAGAGAGAGAGAGAGCCTTAGGAGTCGAGGCCCAAAGAGCGAATCGATCCTGGGGAGTGGTACCTTGCCATAGGACCCAACAGAACGAGTGGAGGCTCACGAGAAGAGGACTTTTTCTTCAACACACCTGCGTACAAAGTCGTCCTCGTCGTCGTTCGTAATCCTCGTCTTCGTCGTCCTCGTCGTTTCTCTCTCTCTCTCTCTCTCTCTCTCTCTCTTTCTCTTTCTATCTATCTCTTTCTCTCTTCCTCTTAA
>OU427000.1:8333047-8348047 GCA_911387935.1 Dolichovespula saxonica | reverse complement strand
TTTTTTTTCTCCTTCCTTCCTTCCTTCCTTCCTTTCTTTCATTCATTCTTTATCTCTTAGATATCCGTCGAATCACTTAATTGGAACTTTGCACGCCAACCGAAGGAAGGATCTCTCGCCCGTCGTCTCTCGTCGAACGATTTCGGTGACAGTTAAGAGACGGCCCGAGAGGCTTTCTACCGGTCTCCAAAAATAATAATAATAATAATAATAATAATAATAATAAAGAAGAAAGAAAGAAACGAAGGAGCGACATAATGGATTAAAACGTATTTGTAAGGATCGAGATGCAACTCTCTGAGTTATATACATATTCTCTCTTCATCGTCGGCCGATGAAATGTTTCGTACACAGAAACGTCAGAGTAGAGAAGAGACCCGCTCACTTTCGCCCGCCGTTCTTAATGGATCCCAAGAGAAAATTTGCGAAACGTTAAATTCCCTCCTCCTACTACTTACTCCTCCTCCTCCTCCTCCTCCTCCTCGTCACACCCCCGTCTCACCTCTCCTCTTCTTCCTCCTTCCTGATCCACTTTCAACGAGCAAATACGTACATAGCTTTTTTTTTCTTTTCTTCTTTTCGTTGGGCTTAACGATCAGACAATAAATGATTGCTACGAATACGAGAGCCTGTTTCTCACGAAGAAGAAGAAGAGGAGAAGGAGGAGGAGGAGGAGGAGGAGGAGGAGACGTCTCTCCTCTCTTTGAGACGAACGTCTTCGAAGAAGCCTCCTCCTCCTCCTCCTCCTCCTCCTCCTCCTCCTCCTCCTCCTTTCTTTCTTCTACTACGTAAGGTCGACATAAATTATGGCGACGATTAAGGACTCGTTCGAGTGTAACGTGAAAGTCGAACGATCCCGTGTGTATCGCCAAAAACGATTCCCCTCCTCCTCCTCCTCCTATCCCTCCCTCCCTCCCTCCCCCATCTCCCCTAGCCCCCCTCGCCCGCCATGCCAGCTAGAGGCGTACGACCGCTACCGTAGTTGTTATCGATCCGTCTTTTCTCTCCGATCAATCATCATGACAAAATTTATAAAACACTTTGTAGCACGCGACGCGCGGACATTAATCGGCCTCGATTATACTCATTTATTATCATCATCATCATCATCATCATCATCATCATCATCATCATTATTATTATTATTAATATTATTATTAATATTACGATTATCATCATCGTTATTATTATTGATATTATTTTTTTTAATTGTCAACCTTATTGTTCGTTCTTTTTCTTTCTTATTTTATTTTTTTTTGTATTCATCTCTCCCTCTCTCTCTCTCTCTCTCTTTCGTGATAGATCGCGTCGCGTTCCCGAAATCAATCAAACGTTACCGTAGGAAGCACGTTACGCGTTCTATTGAAAAGTCTTGTGAAAAGGATTATAAAGCAACGATAAATATTAAAAAAAAAAAAAAGAGAGAGAATGAAATAAGACGAGAGAGAGAGAGAGAGTGTGTGTGTGTACGATGATTAAATAATTCAAGAAATGGTAAGAGAAAAACGGGGTAAGATCGAGAGATCCTATTCGTTCGGGTTTCGTGGGACGTGTTTTAGGATAAGACCGGAGAGAGTATCTTTTAATTAGGAAGATCGAACGACATGCTACCGGTCGAAATCTAGTTTAGATTATTCCTCGGAGCACCTGCTGTTCTTGACTCTCTCTCTGTCTCTCTCTTTCTCGTTAACGATCAACTCCCTTTCCTCCCTCCCTACCCCTCCCTCAAACCCTCTTCGGTCAAGTTTTGAGATATAAAGTAAGATCGATCGCCGATCGACTTTGTCAATCTTTTTAATCTCGTTTCCTCGTTTCTTTTCTTTTTTCGTATTTCTTTTGATCTTTTTCCTTTTCTACGAACGAATATTATCAATTAAGAGATAGGAGGGGGGGGGGGAGAGAGAGAGAGAGAGATTTAAATTAAAACTGTGTATATAAAAAATGTAATTGTCATTCTCGATGAAAGAGCGATGAAAAATTAAAAAAAAAAAAAAAAAAGTGAAGAGAAATAAGAAAAAGAAAAAAAGGAAGACGAAGGAACGTCGATGGAACATCATCTCGGCATCATCGGGAGAGGTGACCGTGTGACCCGTTTAACGAAGTTTAATTACGACTCCGGTTGGTAACACCTGCGCTTCAGGATCCTCTCTTTTCGATCGTACGAAAAATTGTGCGAACGAACGGATCGGCAAATGGACTCACCACTACTCTCCTCCTTCCTTCTCGTCCCTTTTTCGAGAGATCAAGAGAGAGAGAGAGAGAGAGAGAGAAAGAGCTTTTACTGTTACGGCTGATAATAAAATGGTTGGTAAGAAGGAGGAAACGAGAGAGAGAGAGAGAGAGAGAGAGAGAGAGATAGATGTAGAGGTAGAGAAAGGAGAGAAAGAACAAAACACTTGGGTCAACAAAAGGGCTAGCAATTTTCACGGTTGAACATTTTTCTTCGTCTTACTTGCCGGTACCGTTATTTCTCGGTAATCGTGTCTCTCATCGTCCCGAGATACCGCCATATTCCCTTCGTATTCCTTCTTTATTTCATTTCTGCATTATGTATCCTTCTCATCGTCTTTCTCCTCCTCTCCTCCTCTTCTATACTTCTTCTTCTTCTTCTTCTTCAAAAGCACCTGCTACTTTTCTCTCTTCTCTTGCAAACTCGAATCGCTTCGACAACGACGACAACGACGAGGACGACCAAGACGAAGACGAAGACGAAGACGAAGACGAAGACACGATGATGATGACGAGAAAAGGTTAGTCCCAAGCAACGGGGTCCTGTCGGAAGTACGCTTTGAGGAACCTTAATGCGACGGATGACGCGTCAAATTCGAACCTCGATCGCCCGTATGGCCAACGGACGAAGTAATAAATCAGCTGGTAATCCATTGCGGAAGAGCAATTACACGTACGAGTTTTAAAAAGTATAGCGACATACGTGGCACTTACACACGCTTGGCACATACGTATTAACCCATCTCTCTGCGTTTATGTATGTTAATATTATGTATGTACGTAGGTAAAGTAAGTAACGAATAAAATATAGTACACTTTCACACGATCCTCATTTTGCCTCGTTTCGATTAGAAAGCTGCACGCACGCACGAACACACGAACACACCGTTTCCTCCCCTCCATCCTTTTTCTTTTTTTCTTTCTTTCTTCTTACCTCGGACAGATAAGAAAAATATCATTCGGTTCTCATAGATCATTAAGGAATTACACTCTCCAGGCCGTCATTATACCGTATCTCGTTCTTTTTTTTTTTTTTCGAAAATGATCGGATAATTCGGAGGATCTTATATTTTCTTCTTTTTTTCGAGCCATACTAAAACTTCTTTCTCTGTGTGCGCGTGTGTGTATACACATACACATATACATATACGTATACATATATATTATAAAGTATGGAAAAAATGTCCCTCTAAAAAATACGTAGATGCGTGTCTGTTACAAAATCCAGATAAAATGACAGAGACAGAGAGACAGAAAGAGAGAGAGAGAGAGAGAGAGAGGGATGGAGTGAGAGAGGGTGAGGGGAGGGAGGAGGGGAGGGACGTAAAAAGGAGCAGAAGTGGAAACAGACGAGCGAGTATTTCGAGTCGTCGTCCTGCGCGATGATCCTCTTCTTCTTCTCTGGTAGGGTCGGTCTAAAATTAACTCGAAAAAAATAAATAGGTGGAGACCACCGGCGACATTGCTCCAAAGACTCTCTCTCCCTCCTTTGCTCCTCTTTCCTTCCTTTTTCGGTCTCCCCCCTTTTTTTTTTTTTAATTTTTTTTTTTTTTTTTCTTTACGTTAACGTGCTCGAAACGGCGGGCGAACTAATTAACGAGCTTAACCAATTAACGCGCACGCATCTCTCCCCAACCCCCGTCCCTCTCTCTCCACCCCCCCCCCCCGATCCTTGGAATGAGTTCGCTTAGCGATCTTACGAAAAGAGGAGTATAGAGAGGGAGGGAGGGAGGGAGGGAGGGAGGGATGCGCCACCTCTCCGTTAGAGTGCCGTTCCGCTCTCTAAACGAAAGGAAGAGGGTGGGTAGGAACGAACGAGCGTACATTTCTTTTTTTTTTCTCCGCGTTAATTTGAACCTTTAAAAAGAATTACTTCTTCAAACGCAAATATCTCGGAGTCTCCCCCGTTTGACGTTTGTACATTTGTATCGTACGTTTTAATTCGAACGAAAAAAGAAAAGAAAAGAAAGAAAGAAAGAAAGTAAGTATCATAGTGACACGTATCTCAGGCATAAAGATGATTGAAAGAACACTAAGGATTTATTTTATTCCTTTCTTTCTTTTTTTTTTTTTTTTTATTTTTCCATTCTTTTCCTAACTCGACGCAAAAGAGAAATCGCAATAAACGAATACGAAAGATTTTCTACCTGGATAGAAAAATCAAATCGGTCCGATGCGTGTATTGTTAGTCCCTCGTTAAACGTTTTACATTTGTATCGTAAGTTTTAATTCGACAGAAAAGAAAAAGTATCACAGCGACGTATCTGAGGCATAGATAATAAAAGAAAAACCCATAGAATTTATTTTATTCCTTTCTATCTTTCTTTCCCTTTTCTTTTCTTTCTTTCTTTCATTCTTTCTCTAACTCGACGCAAAAGTGAAATCTCAATTAACGCAAAAGGAAAGATTTTCTACCTGGATAGAAAAATCAAATCGGTCCGATGCGTGTATTGTTAATCCCTCGTTAAACGTTTTACATTTGTATCGTAAGTTTTAATTCCACCAAAAAAAAAAAAAAAGTATCATAGCGACGTACCTGAGGCATAATAATAAAAGAAAACCCTTAGGATTTATTTTATTCCTTTCTTTTTCCTTTATTTTATTTTTTTCATTGTTTCCCTAACTCGACACAAAAGAGAAATCTCAATTAACGAAAAGGAAAGATTTTCTACCTGGATAGAAAAATCAAATCGAACCGATACTTGTATTGCTTATACTCGTACGTGCATACACGCACGCACATTGAAAGAGAAAGAGAGAAAGAAAGAGAGAGAGAGAGAGAGAGAGAGAGAGAAGAGGTCATCACACGCGTGTATACCTTATGATTTATCGTAGCTCGTTATTTCAAGCGATTGGATCCGATACGACCAAGAAACTATTAGTTATCTCTTTATAAGAGAGTAATAGAGAAACACTCCAACCCCTATCTCTCCTTAATCCTTAAGAAGATATCTGAAGAAGGGGAGGAGAGCTGCAATGGAATGCCAATCCCCGAACCGTTTAACACCCTCGGTAAGTTCACCGGGCTACGTTTCCCTCATCCTCTCTCTCTCTCTCTCTCTCTCCTTTTCTTTCCTTTTCTCGATCGAAATTAGGGTCGAAAAATCGGTGGCGTGGGCCTGCCCTTTTTTTCCCTCTCTCTCTCTCTCTCTCTCTCTCTCTCTCTCTCTCTCTTCCCCGTTCTTGGGCCTCGTTCGAACGTGCACAGGTGGTGCCTCTTCGGCCTCGTGGGAACTCGTCGAACGGAGTCTTCCCGTGTTACAAGGGGAGGGAGAGGGAGAGGGAGAGGGAGAGGCCCCGTTTGCAAGGCTCCTCGAATCTCTTTCTACCCCCTCCAACCCCCCTCCAGGGTCCCGGTCCCCTGTTTTCTTCAAGCTTCGTTCGACATCGGGTCAGCTCGCTCTAAGGATTCGAAATCCTACTATGCCGAAGAGATGTCGGAGGCCCCATTCTCGTGCGGGTGTCGTTGGTAAATAGGTCCCCCCCCCGTTCTCCTCCCTCCCACACCCCTCATCCTCTCTACCTTCATCTTTACCTCAATCTCACCCTACTCTCTCTCTCTCTCTCTCTCTCTCTCTCTTCTTTTTTTTTTTTTTGCTTTCGTGTGCAGCTTCCTTCCCTTGCTCGAGCGGTGTGGGCCCACGAAAAGGTGTCCGTGGGCCCTCGCGCGTCGTGCGTGCCGCCCGAAGTGTGCTGCTCGTGTGCTGCCGTTGTTACTTCTGTTTCGTTACCGTTGGCCCTCTTCGAACGTTCAGAGAGAATCGTCCGCTCTTTTCTTCTCTTCTTTTATTTTCTTCTCTTTTCTTTTCTTTTCTTTTCTTTTCTTTTCTCATCTTGTCTCGTCTTGTCTCTGTTTCTCAGATTGCTCAATGCACCGACGAACGAACCGTCGAGAGTCACTCGTTAACCTTAAAAGGCCACAGTCGACGAGACTCTTCGGTTATATCCTCTCTCTCTCTCTCTCTCTCTCTCTCTCTTACTCTTTTACCTTCTATCTCATTCTCTCATGCTTCTTATTTATACCTTTCGATCTCCTTCCTTCCTTCCTTCTCTTTCTTTCTTTCTATTTATTTATTTATTTACTTTTTTCTTCTTGTTTTCGTCATTATTTTCTCGGATAGTATCGAGTATGTTTCGATCTCGTAATTTTTTCTACACCTTTTTCTTTTTCTTCTTTGTTGTTGTTGTTGTTGTCCTTCCTCTTCCTCTTCCTCTTCTTCTTTTCACAAACCATACGCGAATCGAATCGACGGTATTAATTCAAGGGAACGGGAAGTATTCTATATATTTACATACGTGGTAAAAGTAGTACACTCGGAGTCGTCTTTTGAGTATTATCGATAAGAGCAGGTGCAGAGTGCCGAGAAAGATCGACCAAGAAGAAGAAGAAGAAGAGGAAGAAGAAGAAGATGATGAAGAAGATGAAGACGAGAGAAGAAGAAAGAAAAAGGAACGCTCGTCGTAGGGATTTTTAGTCGGTCGTTTTTTGAAAAGAAAATAAATAAATAAATAAATAAAATCTTCCGTTAAAATTTTTCCAATTTCAACGGCCGTCCTCTGCTGCTCTCTCCGGATTATACCATTCGCATTGAGACGTTTAAGGGTGCCGCGCTCGCAAATATCGTTTTTATTGAAACGTCCGATGGCTCGCATCGAACTTACGTGCGTACCAATAACGATGAAAAACGTGGATTAACTTCGTTTCCGGTCGTGTACGAACGTATAAAGGACGTAAAATTTTAAAAGCGCCGACACCAGGAGATACATAATTATCGCTAATACACGAACAATTCGCCTCGGACCTTCTTATTACTCTTATATCCCCGTACGATCGTTTTAACGGGCTTACGTTATTTATTTAATATTAATTATACGAAATAATAATTCGCAACGGAGAGATTATGTCTCGCGGGGAGAAAAATTTTTCTTTTTCTTTTTTTCTCTCTCTCTTCCTTCCTTGTTCGTGCCAATAAAAATTCATAAAAAAAAAAAAAGAAAAAAAAAATTAAAAGAGAAATTAAAAGAACGGGAACGAAGCCAACGAAAGGGGGCGGGGAAGAGGAGGAGAAGGGTGTGGTCTTCTTTTTCGAAAAAAAAAAAAAAAGAAAAGTAGATATATTTATATCTCGATCGAATATTCGCGCGTATAAGGAAAAGAAAGGAGTAGTACGATAAGCTTCCGGGTATGAAGAACAACAACAACAACAACACAACCGGTGGCTTCGGCACGTTGGGCTATACTTCAATGAAAATTTAAATAACTCTAGCCTAACCGCATAGGATTAATTATACTATCGCGTTCGTTATAAATCGTTTTTCTCTCGTCGTGCTCGAGAATCGACGTAATTTCATTTTTTCACGGAGCCTCCTCTAAAGATAAACAGAGATAGACAAATAGATAGAAAGAGATAGAAAGAAAGAGAGAGAGAGAGAGAACAAAGACAAAATAAACGTAATAAGAGAATAAGACAAACGAGACGAGAAAAAAAATGAAAAAAGAAAAAGTAGTTCGTTCGACGTACGATGGTAAAACGTACGACAAAGGATACGTGCGGATTGAAATGAGTATTAAAAAGTTTTATTAAAATATTTTTTTCGCGCTCGCATAAGACGCGTTCGCGTTTCTCTTCTACGTTCTCGTTCACGTCGTTTATTTTCCCTCGACCTCCTCTACTATCGGGGCGCCGCGTTTTGCTCATTAAAACGCGAAAACACTCCCCGGGTCCGCGATTATATTCGCCCATCATTTGCATTCGAAATAATCGACCTGGAATATTCTTCCTCCCTCCTCTCTCTCTCTCTCTCTCTCTCTCTCTCTCTCTCTCTCTCTCTCACTCACATTGATCTGGTCCTCTTGGGAAATAACGAGCGTAGATAGTCGAGAAACGATCGTTTCGATCGGCAACTACCGATACCTCTCAAACCGACCTTTCAAAGATAACGAAGAAGTTGAATAACATCTTCATCTTCTTATTTTTATTATTTTTTATCTTCTACTTCTTCTTCTTCTTCTTCTTCTTCTTCTTCTTCTTCTTCTTCTTCTTCTTTTTATTTCTTGATCTTTTATATTTTTCTTTTCGTTTAAACCACTCCAAATTTATCATCGCTCACGAAAAGCAATAATCGTATCGATACCGTTCACGATTGGTACGTACGTACGTACGTATATAAAAGGGCCAACCGTAAAATATACTTCTTCTCTCCCTTTTTATTCGTCTTCTTCGGCAATCTTTTCCCCGCCACGCCTCGCCCCTCCCCTCCCTCCCTCCAACCCCCATATTTCGTACGTCCATTCGAAAAAAAAAAGGTCGTATCTTTATCTTTTCTTGTTTTTTTTTTTTTTTTCCTCTTTCTCGTTCCCTCCTCTTCCCGTTTTCATATAACTTTTGTTCGGCAAAGAGCGTAAAAAAAAAAAAAAAGAAAGAAAAAAAATCTCACGTGTCATTCCGAGGAGTCGTCTTCGAGAATGAACGGACAGCCGTATAAAACGATTGACGATGAAGGAGAGTCACGCTATATGTTAAAGAGTGCGTGTGCGTGAACGTGAGAGAGAGAGAGAGAGAGAGAGAGAGAGAGAGAGAGAGAGAGAGAGAAATAAAAGGAAAGCTTTAATAAGCTCGTTCGAAATAAATGGATATTCACAAATTGCTCCATTCCATTCGATCGCCCGTATCGATTCGAGTAATTTTCTACCCGAGAACATACTATTTAATTGGTCGACGATACTCGAAACCACTAAGCGGGGTCTTAATTAGTGTCGCGGTTGATTAAGAAAACGGCATATAGTATCTTTTCCCTTTAAGTAACCAATCGCGTCTCTTCGTTACCATTATAGTATTATGTCGTGCCGACTGATATACACACACACACACATACACACACACAAATATATATATATATATATATATATATATATATATATATATATATATAAATGTGGAAAAAAAATTTTACGAACGCGAATACGATGATAAAGTTTAGAAAGTTGCGATGATTTTGAAGGGATCAAAAAAACACGGATAACGTAAAGTATCGATTTTATTCGACGTAGATGCTCGAGCAAACGATGACGAACGTAGAGAAAGAAAGAAAAGAGAGAGAGAGGAGGGGAGGGGAGGGGAGGGGAGGGTCTTACGATAGGTACGTAAAGAAGTACGGTATAAATTCGAATGCATTCTCTGCGAATGCACGAAAGATTTGAGATACATTCTTGGTAAATAATTTACTACGTAAACGTAGTTCTAGAAAATGGCGGGGTACGAAGGGATCCGGTTGCGTTGCCTTATCCTCGTCGTCGTCTTATTCCTGTTAACCGGTAGGTAGGTTGGTAAGCTTATAAGTGTAAGTGTAAGTTTACGTGATGGTGGTGGTGGTGGTGGTGCTTTCCTTTTGTCAGGTAAATCGTGGATGCGCGCCACGACACGTCCTCCAACGGCCTCGAGAGACAACGACACATGCCTTCACACCGCGTGTTCCCATAGCCGTCCCCGACGTTCGTGTCGTGGGGAAGAAAGGAAGAGGGAAAAAAGGAGGAGGAGGAGGAGGTGAACGAGGAGGAGGAGGAGGAGGAGGAGGAGGAGAGAAGAATCGTTGCTCGTCCGTTTGGTCATTGCTCAAGCGCGAGCTCGTGCCTTTTCGTCTTCCTCTTTCCTCTTACTCTCTCTCTCTCTCTCTCTCTCTCACTCTATCTATCTTTTTTCCTCTCTCTTTCTTCACTTCTTCATTCGTTCGCATATTTCTTTCTTTCTTTCTCTTTCTATTTCTCTCTTCGATGTCCGAGGAAAACGACTTGGCCCTTCTCGGATCGTCTGCGTCCCGCATGCGGCACCGACTACTCGCGTACGACGTGACCAGACTCTCGAATCGATTTCTACGAGCTTTCCGCCTCGAAAGGTCGACCCCGTGGTACGTACTTACGTACGTACTTACGTACGTACTTACGTACTTACGTACTTACGTATTATTACTACTCTCTCTCTCTCTCTCTCGGGCTCGCTCGACGCTCGCATAAATTTTTCGGGGGATTTTCGATCCTCCACCTGACCAACCAACCACTCGCTTGCATTACTTAAGATACATTTATACATTTCTGTCGCGTAAATCAATAAAAACAAAACAAAAGAAAAATAAAGAATCGGAGGGATCGATCCGATCGGTGATATATTACGAACTTCGTGGTATATCCTAAGGAAAAAGAAAGAAAAAAAGATAAATATTATCGATGCGAAGTGATCGATCAAATTTTTGTACGAACGACTTTTAACTTTTACAAGACTTTTGAAAGAATCTCGTTGTATGTCCAAAAAAAAAAAAAAAAAAAAAGAAAGAAAAGAAAAGAAAGTACGTCGGGAAAATCTTCGACGAACGCTTCTTAACTTTTATTTTACCAACGACGGAGTTCGAATTTCACGAGATTAAAAGAAGAAGAAGAAGAAGAAGAAAGAAAGGAATGAAAAAGAAAAGAGACGAAAGTCGAGAGATCATCAAACGATGATCCGTGGTTGGTAAAGTTAGAACAAGCAGTTCCAGCTAGCTAGCTGGCTAGCTCGCACAGACTGGCTCGTAGCTCGCTCGTCGTGGCGTTACGTTTCTCATCTCTCCGTCCGTAGAACCAACAAACCTTTTCTTCCTTGAGCCAACAACGCTTTTTGCAATCCTCTTACGGCGGATAACGCGGTTATACACGGTAGCTCGTTCCTTTCGTTCCCACCAACCGAAGTGGCAACAACAGCCACGAGAACAATCTCTCTCTCTCTCTCTCTCTCTCTCTCTCTCTCTCTCTCTCTCTCTCTCTCTCTCGGTTGGATATACGACAAAACAGTAAGGAACTCAAGAGAGTATCTCTCTCTCTCTCTAGGAAGAATAAGAAGAAAAATATATAGACGTTCTATCTCTATCTCTTTCTATCTCTATTTCTCTCTCTTTCTCTTTGTCTCGCTCAATCGTCTATAAATATTGTTTGACTTTCGATCCGTGCGGAAATAAAGACAGAGAGAGAGAGAGAGAGAGAGAGAGAGAGAGAGAGAGAGAGAGAGAGAGAGAGAGAGAGAGAGATAGAGACAGAATGAAAAACAGATAGAGAGAGAATGAAAAAGTCATTGACTAATCGCGTTGCGCTTGTCCAATCTCATACCAAGTTTTCTCTCTCTCTCTCTCTCTCTCTATATCTATCTATCTCTATCTCTCTCTTTCCTCCTTCCTTCCTTCTTATCTGTTTGTCTCTCTGTTTGTCCGTCTATCTGTCTGTCAGTCTATATCTCTTTCGATGCGCCAGAACATTTTTTTATCCGATCGAGATCGGAGCACACGATCGGTTGCACAAAGGCACCGACGACACCTCCCCTCCCCTCCCCTCTCCTCCCCCTCCCCTACACCTCTTTATCAATCCTTTTTCCTGTTTCCTCCCCGACATCGTCGAACGCTACGTGTCATCGTTACGATTCGCTTTAATATACGTCGATCGTTCGGCCGAATCAAAGAAGAATAAACGTAAATCATAATTATTACTTTCACAATTACTACTTACATAATTAGTTTCAGCGTGTGTAAAAGTTGACGGATCGATCGGTCGGTAGATACATCATATATTTCAAGTACGATGCGAGATTTCTTTATTTATTCTTTTGCTGGTTTTTTTCTTCTTACGATCGTTAAATTTCGACCGCGTGTTTTGGGAGATGAAGTGCGTCTACTCGTACTCGTACTCGTACTCGTTCGATCGGTAAAAAATATATCGACACGTCGCTTCGAATATTTCGTCAATTATTCGTACGTCACTTTTACTTGCATTTATGAATTATTATTGCTCGTACGTTACTCGAAATACTCCTTCATCTCGGCCCCATCGGTTACGTTTATATGTATCTTTTTTTTTATTATTAATCTAATATCTACGTATACAATATAAATATATATATGTTACTACATACATATTGTATATGTATGTATGTGTATATATATGTATATAAAATATAAAACGATTTATTTGTCCCTCCTCCTTTCCAATCATTTCTTTCCACGTTCCCGTCGAGTCACGTTAAAATTTGTCACATTAACGTTTTACAATGTAATCGCACGACAAAATATAAACTACGGATTGATGCGAGGACGCATTTAAAAGAAAAAAAAATAAATAAATAAATAAATAAGATCGTCCGAAGAACACGAAATGACATTATTCGTAATTTCGTGTTACTTTTCGATAAGTAGTAAAAGCCGCCCGAGGCCAATCGCGGCGCGGCCTTTTTTTTAACGGTCACACGAGACTTTGATCGATGATTCCGCGAAAAGGAGGCGAGTAAAGTACGTGCACGTACACACGCGTGCGCGTCACGATTATATCCTCTCGGCGTCGGTTAATTGGCATTCCGAAGGACGAGCCACGTGAAATTCATGAGAATAATTTCGCGCTCAAAGCGAACGCGCTTCGTAAAGTGGGCGGCGGCGGCGGCGGCTTGACCGCTAACGAAGCCTTCGGGATCCTTGCCACCGTTCCGCTTCGATCTTTTACGTGTGAAAAAAGAAGAGAGAGAGAGAGAGAGAGAGAGAGAGAGAGAGAGAGAGAGAGAGAGAGAGAGAGAGAGTAGAATCATACCCGATAAGGATGCAATAACAACGTGGCAACGTATCTCCCGTACTCGTTGTGAGATTAAAAAGAAGAGATCGAACGATAAAAAATGGAAATTAAAAAAGAAAAGAAATTCCCCGTTAAAATTTCCTACCGTTATTTAGTCCCAACGTAAGTTTATTAATTTAACGAAAACGTTAAATATACGACGATCAAAAACATATATATGTGTGTGTGTGTGTGTATATTTTTACAAAAGATCATTCAAAAGTAACTATATCTTTCCCGAAACGTTCGTTATATCATTTTCCCCGGGTACGGCGAAATTATTTAGTTTTATTTATACAAAGAACTATCCTAGCAACGATCCAATAAATTGGTATTAACTTTCTACCACTGCTATTAATTAGCAGTAATTTCAAGTTACCAAATTGACTTCGGAGTCGAGAAGTTAATATTAGTTACCTCTCGGATTGCTAAGTCGAGTTGTATTATTTGAATTTATGCCTTCTCTCTCTCTCTCTCTCTCTCTCTCTATTTTTTTTTCTTTTCTAATGGTATTCCATACGCCGGCTAGATTCGAGTAACGAGGCTCGTTCTGTCATAAAATATAATTAATAAAAATCGTATAATATACATACATACATACATACATACATACATACATATATAGATATATATAATATAATATAATATATATATATATATATATATATAAATATATATATATATATATAATAAATATATATAATATAATATAATATATATATATAGCCGCGCGTGCCAGGGCGTTAAGACACAGTGAAACCTGTTACACGAGCAAACAGATATATATATATATATATATATGTGTGTGTGTGTGTGTGTGTGTATATCTATCTCTGTCTTTCGTTAACTCTTTAAACAGGCGTATACGTTCGCAGGAAAGCACCTGTTGAAAAGTGGTGCGGAAGGCCGTTGGAGGTCGTGATGATTTTCAGGATGACCGGGCCGGGCGATCTCGTCGTAGGAACGACACGTTGGGTCACGTGTTCCTCCTCCTCCTCCTCCTCCCTCCTTCCCGCCCCTCTCTCCCACTCCTCCTCCTCCCTTCGCCACCGATTGGAGTGAACGTGATCGCAGCGAGCTTACGTCGTACAACGTCGGCATACGTTATTATATCGTTGACGATCGAGATTCTAATCACGTAGAACGCGAGTAGAAATTTCTATCGCGGCTGGATAGACCACGACGACCACGACGACGACCACGACGAGGACGAGGACGACGAGGACGACGAGGACGACGTAGACGACGTCAACGACGACTTCCTCGTTCGAGCAACACCGGCCAGCCTCGAGACTATGAGATATATGGGTTGCCAACGCGACAATGTATACAAATTCGTTTCTGACCACATAAAGATGACAGTACTATTATTAATACTATCGCTGCTACTACTACTACTACTACTACTACTACTACTACTACTTCTAGTAGTACTACTATCACTACTATTACCACTACTATTATTATTAATCCGTTGCGTCGCCCGCGCCTAGATATGACATAACTCGAACTTGAAAGCGAGAAACGACCTTTGACAGCGCGCGATCACATAACAACTAATTATATACTTGCCGCATCGATAAACACACACACACACACACACACGCGCGCACACGCACGACACATTCGTTCGTTCGTTCGTTCGTCGTCGCATCCTTCGACCGTTGGACTACTCTTGCACTTTTTCTTCCATCTTTTTTATCTTCCTTCTTGTTTGTTTTTCTTTTTTTTTTTTTTTTAACAATCTACGAATAATCATCGTAGTCGATGTAAACGCATTTCGTTTATTGTATTTTCTTCATCCTCTCTTCCTCTTTGATTTCCCGTCGAGCGTTCAAAGAGTTTATTAGAATCGAAACAGTCTTAATACACTTTCTAGGAAATTAATGCAACCGTACGTACGAAGTTACGGGCGCGTAAATATACTCTCGGGAAAATGTGAACGAGTTGTGAGATAAGACATAGACTACGACGACGACGACAAGGGACGATGAATAGTTCGAGATTGCGCGATGACAGATAGCGTACGTTTATTTCCAAGTCACTCGAAGCGTGAAAGGTTAAGGATATATAGATAGATAGATAGAAAGAGAGAGAGAGAGAGAGAGAGAGAGAGAAAGAGAGAGAGAGAGAAAGAGAGAGAGGGGCTTGCCAAG
>OU427000.1:8320547-8328047 GCA_911387935.1 Dolichovespula saxonica | reverse complement strand
TTAGAAGACACACTTGTCACAACAATCGTTGGGCTACGACGTTCCCGTACAAAATGAAATCGAGGACGGGCTCGAAACTCGAAATTTACAAGCACTTTGCAAATCCTCACGTGTTTTCGTCGTATCCGAGACTAAATTATCTCTATCGTGTATCTCGTTACGTTTTCGAAGACTCTCTCTCTATCTCTCTATCTCTCTCTCTCTCTCTCTCTCTCTGGTGATTTCTTAGGTAGGTAAGTACATACAAGTCGTAATCTCGATGGCGAATCGATATCGCGCCACCGAAGAGGAACCTCGCGAACGATAGGAGCAAAACATTATGCGAAGCTACCTGCGACTCGCAAGGAATATAAACGAAAGGACTCGCGCGGGTGTATAAATAAATAAGAAATGTGGACAGCCGGAGGTCATAGCAGCCCGAGTCTCTGGACTTTCCTCTCTTCTTCCTTTTACACCTCTTTCTCTCTCTCTCTCTCTCTCTCTCTCTCTCTCTCTCTCTCTCTCTCTCACGCACATAGCCACACACAATCGTTTTTTTACCCTCCCTTTGAAACTTCATCCTACTTTAGTCGGATATCGTTTACGCATAAATTATCTTTCGGGATTTACGAACCCTTCCGGTCGTTACTTTCTTTTTACCAAGAATTATGTAGGTATGTGGAGGTAAGGGGGAGGTACGGTGCTTTCTAAAGAAAAAGGATTAAAGAGAGGAAAAAAAAAATGTTAAAAATAAAATGAAACAATAAAACGGATAGAGAACGGGGAGAGGGAACGAAAAATTTTCATCGCCCCCGGGGTCCTTTACAAGTTCTCGAAACGTAACAACGCGAACGTTCGAAGGTTTTTTCTTTTTTTTTTTTCTTATCTAAAATTACCCTAAATATATATATGTAAATATTTATAAATATAAAGACAAACGTACGTGCGTCGTCGGTATTTATTCGCGCGTTATTAAAATATTATTAATATCAATTTTAGGGATTAGTGCGTTTGTGCGAGCGTGCACGTGTCACGCTCGCGTTAGAGGACAGGGTATAACTGATTTCTAACCGTTGAGCTAACGACGTACGTACTTATTCATTAACTGGAAATAGATGAAAGGAAAAAATATCTCGTCGGAATTATTCTCGCGCGACGCGGAAAAAAAAGTTACGAACCTTCGGAGAGATGAGAACGCCACAATCTCACGTACCAAGAAGCCTGTAATCACGAACTTATAATAATGCGGTGGTATCTTCCTATCTTTCTCTCTCTCTCTCTCTCTCTCTCTCTCTCTCTCTCTCTCTCTCTCTCTCTCTCCTGGAACTGGACTGTAACGACCCGAAATTATAACCGATATCAATTTTATATTTACGACGGCGCGTCGTGCACGCCCGGCACACCTGTCCGAACGATACAGTTCGTAATGTTTCGCCTTAGCGTTGAAATGAATAAAAAAAAAAAAAAAAAAGAAAAAAAAATGAAAGAAAGAAACAAAGAGATGAAATTTTAAATAAAAAAAATATATATATAATAGAGAGAGAGAGAGAGAGAGAGAGAGAGAAATATTATCAACTATCCTCGAAGAGCGTAATAAATTTTGTTCGTGCGATTTTTCCGCAATACCATATTGCGGATTACCGACGCGAGCGAGCGAGCGAGCGAGCGTTAACTTTTCGATGGTCCTCTTCTCGTTCCACGGGTCGACGTGTAATTACGTCGTTCGAAGCTTTAATTGAAAGAAACGCGTTCGTAATAACTGCGAATAAAGCGCAAAATAAAGATCGTACCGTTCGACATAATTTCGTGCGTCCGTGGCCAAAGAAAGGCCATAATACGGCATATAATATACCAACGTATAATACGTGTATATATATATATATACATATATATAAATATATATTTGTGACCAGCACATTTGTACACACACACACACATATATATATACGTATATACATGCGTACGTACGTACGTTGCAATGATTATTAAAGTTAAATCGTGCAGGAACGAACGTAAATAAGTATGTCGTTTTCTTCGGGCCCACGGCGTATATGTATTTACTTAAAAATACATAAGTACGTACGTACGTACGTACGTATGTATGTATGTAACGTACGTAACGTAACCAAAGCTTATAAGTCGTTCCAAAGCCAAGAAAATAATATTTTTTTCGTGGGCTCGTAACGATTTTGTCTGACACTAAAGACGCTCGTCATTGATAAATGTAAGCTGTCATTTTTGCTCGAATTATCGAGCAACACAATCCGTTCCCCGATCTCTTTTACTTTCTCTACCTACGTATATATCGTCCGAAGATTCCGAGTATTTCTTCGAACGATATTTTTCTTCTTTCTTTTTTTTTTCTTTCTTTCTCTCTCTCTTGTTCACTCTTTTATTTTATTTTTTTCTTTTTTTTTTTATGATTCCGTAATATATAAATCTCTCTCTCCCTCTCTATTCGTCTTTCTAAAATAATGTTTTTTTTCTTTCTGTTCTCATTAGACAACCTCAAAGATGGGAGCACCCGATCATTTTCGTGTTCAAATTATCGAACAATTCGATGATCCCTTTTCTTTTTTTTTTTTTTCTTTTTTTACTTTCGACTCGAATCGTTCAAATCGTTCGTACATTTCTTTCGACGAATTTCTTTCTTTTTTTTTTTTTTTTGTAATATCTGCGATATATAAATGAATCTGTCTTTCTCTCTTTCTAAAATGACGTTTTCCCTTTTTTCTTTTCTCGTTTTTTTTTTTTTCTTTTTCTTTTCCTTTTTCTTTCAACGATCTCAAATATAGTAATCAGCGTCATTCGCGTTGGAAATTAACGAATAATTCGACGATCCATTTTCTTTTTTTGTTTTCTTTTTTTTTAATTTCGAACGAATTTCATTTCTCTTCTTTTTCGTGAAATCTGTAATATATAAATGAATCTCTTTCTCTCTCTCTCTCTATCTCTCTTTCTCTCTAAAATGACGTTTTTCCTTTTTTCCTTTCGATAACCTCGAGAGAGACAGAGAGAGAGAGAGAGAGAGAGAGAGAGAGAAACACTTTCACGCTTTAATTCGCGAGACGTCTCGAAGGAGATCCGCTTTCTCGCGTGCGATTATTCTCCAAGACGTCTATTAACGCGAATCACACGGTTTTCTGCGTGTCGAAACCTCGAAATAAAAGGAATAAACGAAATATATATACGTAGAAACGAACGAATAAACGGACCAACCAACCAACAAACCAACGAACGAGCGAACGAGCGAAGAAGTAATAGTTGAATAAGTAGAAAAAAAAAAAAAAAAGAAAAAAGAAAAAAGAGAAGCAGAAGCCCTCGTCGTCGTCGTCGTCGTCGTCGTCGTATTCAGCTTACGCACGAACCAGTCCTCTCCATGACTGTTCGAGTATTATATCGCTATTATAATTACGTCGCTGCACGATCGTCCCGACAGGCTAGTCAAGCTTGCTCGAGATCGACACGCACGCGCGACTATAATTTTTATGAGCACGACGTGACTCGTCGTAGTTCGTAGTTATAGTCGTAGTTCGTAGTCTTAGTCGTAGCCTTAGTCGTCGTAGTTCGTAGTACTCGTTGAAATGGAATGCACCATCGGCGGTGTTACTCTTTCGCGAAAATGCAAATCTCACGTGTAAACGTCTATGTTCTCCCTTTCACGATTCCCCTCTGCCCCGCCTCCCCCCACCCCTCACCCAGAGACGCAACGTCGCGAGCACGCACACAAATCGAGCAATAAACTCGGGCAATAACTTTTTGTCGTCTTTCGTTTCTCTTTCTTTCTTTTTTTTTTTGGATTTGATTTTCGTTTTGTTTTACTTTCTTCTTTCTTTTTTTTTTTTTTTTCTTTCGTCGAGAAATACCTCCACGCTCGTTCTCTCCCTCATCCGTTCTCCTTTCTCCATCTTAACCAAGTTTAATAACACGCGTTTCGATGTGTTCCCAACGACAAATCACTCCTTCGGAATGTTCCCCTTTCTTTCTTTCTTTTTTTTTTTTTTTTTTTTGTTTTTTCACTCGACTAAGTAAGAAACGTTTCACGCATCTTCGAACCCGTAACTTCCGGTTCATCGATCGCCCGGCCTTTCATTTCTGTCGATCGATCGATCGATCGATCGTCGAGCAACTCTCTGCGATCGGATGTTACGAATTAAATTTATTCCGAGCTATTGCCAACCCCGCTCGACAGAGAAAATGCATCCCGTACGTAACGACGACGACGACGTACCAACGATTAAAAATTAAAACCAAAAATGATTTTCCTTCGGGATCGGTTTATATCCCCTTTCACGAGGACTTCAGTCGAAAATGACGAACGATCGATCCTCGTGAACGTCGACATTAGTTTTCTACGATGGTGAAATGAATTGACGTTGGATTGATCGAAAGAAAGAAAGAAAAAATTAATACGTAAAGGAAAAGAAAGATGAAATCCTCCACCCAAAAAAAAAAAAAAATACAATAAAAAAAGAGAAAATTGGAAACGAGGTGTTGTTTACCTTCCTGATCTAACGACGACAAATGACGTACGTGGACAAAGAGAAGAAAGAGAGCAAAAGAAAAAGTAAGAAAAAATATTAAAACAAGAAAGAAAAGGAGAAAAGAAAATAAACTTCGTTCGTAACGATCGGACAAAACGCATAGTGTTTGAAACGTTGAACGCAAATGACAGGATTCATTTTGCGGCGAGGAGATAAAGAAAAGCGGCGAGAAGAAGATTTGAGAAGGGTAGGGGAGGTAAGGAGAGGAGAGAAGAAGGACGTAGGATAGAGAAGGATGAAAGTAACTTGTGAGGATGGACGTAACGAATTTCGTAGCAATTTCACTGCAATTTGCCGCGGAGTAAGTCGGGATCCTTTGATGAACGATGCGCTTTCCTCGGACACGTTCCTCTTATCCCCTTTCCCTCCCTCTCTTTCTTTCTCTTCCTCTCTCTCTCTCTCTCTCTCTCTCTCTCTCTTTCTCTCTCTGGTTTATCTCTTTTTCTCGCCTTAACGCGCGGTTGCATAAACGTCGGGCTCATGGCCTGCCTCCTCCAACGAGTTCATTTCTCACGATTTTATTTCAACCTCGCGGTTTATCCGAGAATGGAAAAATCCGTGCCGCGAAGAGAAGAAAACTTCTTTCATACCACCATACAACAATAACTATACTTATTATTATACTGAATATTCCTTCCTTTCTTTTCCTTTTTGTTTCCCCTCTATTTTTCTTTTCTTTTTTCTTTTTTCTTTTTTTCTTTTTTTTTTTTTTTTTTTTTTTTTTGTACGAGTACCTTCCTCGAATGGATATCGTTTTTGTTTCTTTTGGCTTCCTTCTTTTTTCCTTATTCGTTTGCAGATTTTAATCGACAACCAATTGACATTGCAATTCTCGATAGAATCGATGATCGAAGTATACATCTATCTCGCTTGGATATTCTTTTCATTTATTAATTTATTTATTAATTTATTTATTTTTTTCTTTCGTTATGAAAAAGAAATAAAAATCGTATGTATATTCCCTTAAAAGATATACCTCAAGAAAGAAACATCGTCATTCACAATGGAATTACGATCAAAGTAATTCTAGCTTGGATACTTTTTTTTATTTTTTTTTTTTTTTTTTTTTTTTTTAAGAATAAAAAATAAATAATCGTAAGTCTATCTTACCTCGAAAGATGTCGTTGGTCGCAGATTAATTGACGATCGATCGACAAGAATCTCTCGCGGATCTAATCCTAAGGAATAAAAGAAGAAAACAAAAATTGTAATTGAATAGAAAAAGAAATTGTTTTATATATATATATATATATATATATATATATATATATATATATAAAAATAAATACAAATCGCAAATATCATCCTCGCGAGGATGTTGTACCTACGTGAAGATTAATCGACGATTAATTTATCGCTCTAATCGACAAGGATAATAATCTCGCGAACGAACGGCAATCGATTCTAAGAAACAAAATGGATTGCCGCAATTCTTAGGCGAAATTACGACGAGTCGAAGAAGCATTTATCTCGCTCGTATTTGTAACGTTTTTGTATTTTCTTTTCTTCTTCGTTTTTTTTTATTTTTTTTTTTTTTTGCTCTCTTCTTCCTCCCATTTTTATACGAAAAGAAAATACATTATCCCGAGTATTCCACCTTCGAAGGGTACGGCGCCATTTCTTTAAGATTAATTGACGATAAATTAACACAGTCGATCGACATGTAGTAAACGTCTCTCATATATATATATATATATATATATATATATATATATATATATATATATATATATATATATATATATATATATATCCAATTCTATAAGAAATATAAAAATTCTATACTTCGTAGTACAATTATTCTCGGAGATTGTTTCCCTCCCTCTACCCCCTCTACCCCAGTCCAACCACCAGTTTATCCACCGTTTGAAACGATAATGTTTTTATCAGAATAATCGGCAATCAATTATCGGTCCGTCCGATCGACGTTACGACACAGATATACCATAGATCTAATCCCATCAAAGGATTTAACTTCCAATACGTGTTTCTTACTTCTCCTAATCGATATCCCCCCCCCTCTCTCTCTCTCTTTTTCTCGATCCCGCGCGCGCTTCAGATCTTCTTCTTCTCTCTTTCGAAGAAAAATAAAAAAAGGCGGCTTCTTCTCGAACGGATAGCTCGAGCTCCTCTTCTCTTCTCGACGTTCAAAGAGAAACCATGGGGAGGAAGTGAAAGAAGAGAGAGAGAGAGAGAGAGAGAGAGAGAGAGAGAGAGAGAGAGAAAAGGAAAAAGGGAGGAGGTAATTGGTGGTAGTTAACGCGAACGTAGTAGTATCGTTCGAGTATAGGATGTCGCACATCGATGTGGTACTTGTTACTCTTCTGCATAACTACATCCAATTAAGGATACGGGTATTCGTGTTATCTGCCTCTTCGTAAGGGACCGCCAGGATGGGGGACCCCGTGTACTCTCTCGACATAGTTACACAGCCTATCATCCGTAGATGGAGTCTTCAAGTTCCGCGAAACTGTCGAATATCCTTGGAAATCGTTAAACTTCGCTCGATTTTTTTCCTCCGTTTCTTTTTTCTTTTTATTCATTTATTTATTTTTAACTTTTATTTCGTTCTTCTTCGTCTTCGTCTTCTTCTTCGTCTTCTTCTTCTTCTTTTTTCTTTTTTCGTTTCACTTCTCTTACGTCCCGTTCTCAAAGGCCCATCGTTTCTTTTTTTATACGTGTCCGTGAATGCGTGTGTATGCGTGTGTGTGTGTGTATATATATATATGTAGATATGTAGATATGTACGACTAAATTGTTTGATAAGCAGGAACGTCTACTCAACGTTTTCCTTGATCACGCGTTACAAACTTGTAAAATTTCAATTTCATTGCCGGACACTGAAACGTTCTCCTTTGCATTCGGGCGATGGTTAATTAAAATACGATTAAATAAAAATATATTATAATTAATATATATATATATATATATATATATATATATATATATATTATATAAAAATCTGTTACACGTCTTA
>OU427000.1:8295547-8315547 GCA_911387935.1 Dolichovespula saxonica | reverse complement strand
TACGATCTAACATGATTTTGTACAGTTGGATTTGATTTTTTTAAGTAACGTTTTTTTTTTCATATACATTCATATGTATATATGTGTGTGTGCGTGCGTGCATACGTATGTACGTACGTACGTACGTATAATTATTTAAAATACAAACATGTGTTCTTTACGTTTCGTATTGATTTTCCAACCCCCTCCCCTTCTACACTCCCCGTTCGTTTATTGCCCTTGACCATTTCGTCATTATCTCTCATAAGCTCCTATGAATTATTTAAATATCGTATTAATTGTTTATACGAGAGATATAGTGCTAAGGGAGAAGGGTGAGGGGAGGAAGGGAGAGGGAGGGCGCGACTGTGTGCCTTCTTTTTTCATATATAGATACGCAATAACACGTGGACTAATTAAACGAAACGATGATAATATTTGAAACTGTATATATAATCCGTATACCGTGTTACCAGCGTAGCTTGAAAATCGATGTAAAACGAGGAAGAGACTTTCCTATTGCTGCTAGCCCGTTCCAAAGTGGATGTAATTTTTCTACGCTCCATTTTGAACAACCCTTTACATGTAAAAGAACCCACTTACAACTGCTTTATGTTCCTCTGTTCTTTATTAATAAATGTTGCAACAATATTACAACAAAGTTTACATTTTCCAACATATCCCCGGGTTACATTATACCAACGTTAACCCTCATATATATATATATATATATATATATATATATATATATATGTGTGTGTGTGTGTGTGTATGTATGTATGTATATATTTTCAATTGTTATTTAAACTAATACCACACAGTCATCGATGATCGTTAGGTACAATCTTTCTCTCTTTCTCTCTCTCTCTCTCTCTCGTTACGTTTCTATAAACGGATGGATCTATCAATGGTAACCCCATCCCTCCTTCCCTCCCTCCAACCCTCACGTTCTTACGACAATTAATAAACAATACTTTTAATGTTCGTTTAAGAAATATAAACACTTTATATATTTCCACCAATAATACAAAGAAAAAAGAAATATATATATATATATATATATATACACACGCATATAAACACATAAACACGCGCGCGCGATGCAACTGGGTAGAAAAGGTGTCGCAAAAAAAAAAAAAAAAGAAGATTTCAATGACCCAACGACGACACCCTTGACGCGTACAGACTTCAGTGAAATGCTGGGATTTGCGTTTCTAGGCCCTGTGTCGTTTCAAAGAGACAACGTAAGAACGATCTTAGAAGATCGATACGACAATTAACGAATTACTCGACCGACGGGCGACGAAAGTTTCTTTATTTTTTTTTTTTTTTTTTTTTTTACAAACGCGAGATGTACACGAAGAGAGAGAGAGAGAGAGAGAGGTTTCATGGTATCCGGATATAATCGAAAATTTACGGAATATGATTGGTTGAATTTATCGACGATGAAAATGAAACAAAACGAAGCAGAGGGAGAGAGAGAAGGGAGAGAGAAAGGGCGAGAAAGGGCGAGAGAAGAGAGAGAGAGAGAGAGAGAGAGAGAGAGAGAGAAAGAAAGAGAGAGAGAGAGATAGAATATTATCAATGAGAACTGCACGTATTTTAACGATCGTATGCAAAGTTTTTAACTAGGTCGTTGGGCGTACCTAACGTATATAAATAAAGAGAAAGAAAGATAAATAAATAAAGAAATAAAGGGAGAAAAAGAGATAGATAGATAGATATCTATGAAGAAAGAGAGAGAGAGAGAGAGAGAGAGAGAGAACGTAGGTAAACTCATGATCGTACTCTCAAAAGCGCCCCTGAGAAAGCTCAGCGGCGCCCTAGCGTCGCGACGCTTTACCCGGCCATCATAATCAAGTTGGATGCATACACACGTATACACGTAAATAGTGCGAACGCGCGCGTGCACACATACACACCCACATACACACACACACACACACAGACAGACAAACGGACAGACGGACAGACAGAGAGACAGAGAGAACGAGTCACGTATTAATCCTATCGACGCGTCTTTATCGACGACGTCTGACAAAGCTGCCCGTCAAACGGAAGACGTCGTCTGACGTACCAACGTGATAGGGTAACACGAATAACGTGGAGCTTTCTGAGCCCAACTGACCTTAACCAACTACCCTTCTCTCTCCTCCTTTCGCGAATATACGTTAAATGTGTCTGTGTGTGTGTGTGTGTGTGTGTGTATATGCCCAGGGTACATGCGTTTATATCATTCGCGTGCGTATAAATGAACGCGATGGATCGAATGCTAATCATTCGAAACGATTCGAATCATTTGTTCATTGATATGACGTTTGATGTAAACAATCGAAGAAATTTTTTTTATTTTTCAAAGTCATCGCACATGCTCGACGCGTGCTTTTTATCGACATCTTTCTTTTCTTTTCTTTTTTTTTTTTTTTTTGTTTGCAATGGACGATTTTGAAATGTTCGATCGGCCGTTTCAATTTTTTTTTCTTTTCGTATATATGCATATCTTCTTTTTTTTTTTTTTAGATCGCGAAACTACAATGCGAGGTTAATCGATAGGTCTAAAAAGATATCACACGAAAGTAATGTTCGTTTAAGAACCATTTCGTTCACGCCCTTTATTTACACGTTAAAAAAGATAAATAATGGTTGTATTAAACATGTAATTTTGTCCCAAGGCTATCGGAGACCCGGTGTGAATAATTTTTAATAATTTATTATCACGAGGATCTAGTCAAAGAGAAGAAGAAAAATGAAACAAAACAAAAAAAAAAAACAAAACAAAAAAGAAAATTTGCAAGCTACGATTAGTTTACATCTTTTGCTATTTGAATGTACGTATAAAGTCGAGTCGTACGGGAAAATTCGTGACGATAATATTTTAATAATAATAATAATAATAATAATTTAACAAATGTTAACTAAAATTTAAATCTTCTGCGTTACAAAATCTGCACGACCCGATATATCTTTTTTTATATAAAAAAAAAAAAAAAAAAAAAAAAAAAAACAAAAAGCGTGTTGTTCGATTTGACATAAAAATCTAAGCTCTCGTCAAGGGACGGGGGAGGGGGAGGTGCATTAAAATATATATATATATGCAGCTACACGTATAGGTACAATGAACCTACTTTGCATTAATACGTATACATATATAATTATACATATACATACATACATACATACATACATACATACATACATACATACATATATATATATATATATATATATATATATATATATATATTTAATACATATAATATAAGCGTCTACAGGTACTTTGAAGGTTTCTCTCAGGACGAGAATTACGTTGGGCGTCGTTACGACGAGAAAACGTACGCGGCGAACAAAATCTACGAGGAGGTTTGCGGCGTCGCGACGCCCAACAACTCCCCACCACCTTCGAACTTTCTCTCTTCGCCCTTTAATTATAGATCAATGTTTCTCCCTCCCTCTCTCTCTCTCTCTCTCTCTCTCTCTCTATTTCTATCTCTATCTATCTCTCTCTCTCTCTCTCTCGAGTTCAACGCGAGGGTTTTCTCTCTGCGCAGGCGTCGATGGGAGGAGCGAGAGTTTCGATTTAGGGAAGCCACGTGTGCCGAAACGATGAAGTCCGTTCATTCTATAGCAAAGAAACTTCTCTCTCTCTCTCTCTCTCTCTCTCTCTCTCTCTCTCTCTCTTTCTCTCTTTTTTTTATTCAAATATAATCAAATTAACAATTCGTTTATCGTTTAGATCGACCATTGTAAAGGATAAAAAAAACAGAGACGAACTGACACGTAAGGAAATTATAAGTGTATTTTTAATTAATTATTTCATTAATTATTATTCTATTGTGTGTTAAACGAAGCTTAAATTGTCACGCGTTGAAGAGATAGAGATAGACATAGATAGAGAGAGAGAGAGAGAGAGAGAGAGAGAGAGGTAGTACGACAAAGCAGGCTTCTCGATTAAACGAACTAGGTGAGCTTTCCTGGCGCGTCGTTCTATTAGGGTTGCATAGATGATAATAGCTCTGCTCTCTCTCTCTCTCTCTCTCTCTCTCTCTCTCTCTCTCTCTCTTTGTTAAAAATGTTCGACGGAAACAGAGAGCTTTCGAAGCATACGTTCGACGACAAGCGTCGCGACGTCGGATTAGGAGAACATCTCATACGCTGGAAATAGCGTCGATCCAACCCCCTTTTCTAATCTGATAACGAAATCCAATGAAAAATCTATTACCGTACCTTCTTATCAATTTTATTCGTCGCTTTATTATCGTCAACATAATCGTATAAAAAAAAAAAATAATATTTTAATTCGTCGTTAAAAAGAAAAAAAAATATCGTTCGTTCGTTCGTTCGTCGAATTAAATTGCGTCGATGATAAAAAAAAGAAAAAAATGACGAAATTAGAAACACATAAATCTTATTTATTGATTTATTTTCGTTCTTCCCCATACTAAATGTTACGCTAGATAAATGATTTTCTTTGAGAGTTCGCAATTGTCGTAATTGTATTTTTTTTTTCCTTTCTCTCTTTCTTTTTTTTTTTTTTTTTTTTTTTATAAACGATTATAGGCATTCGTAAAGAATCGAAACGTGTCCGGTTGCAAACGTAAGTTGTACCAACGGAGAGAACCACGTACGACCGGAAATTAATTCGATCGGAAGTTATTCTCCTTCGCGGTAAACGAATGTATTTTAAACTACTCTGGCTATCCGCTCGCGTTTATTTTACATTCGTGCGAGTATGCGAGACAAACCAACAAAGAAAGCTTGGCACACCCAATGATCGCGTGTACCTATGTATGTATGTATGTATGTATGTATGTATGTATGTATGTATGTATGTATTTACGTACTTATGTACGTACGTATGTATTAAAGCTACTCATCGGTTTAACGTGTTCATTTCGTTCCCCGTTATCCTCGAATCCACTATTCACTTCGCATCCTGCCGTTGCTCGTTTCGTTGGACACTTTGATTGTAATAGCTAAAACGAATTTCGTTGCGTCAGAACGATTTCATGAGTGATATGCCAGTGCCATTGGGAAATGAGAATCGTTTTTTGAGTTTCGCTCAAAAGACGAAAGAGGAAAAAAAAAAGAAAAAAAAAAAAACTTTTCCCCTATTTCTGACGAATATACGGATCGAGAAAGAAAATGATAAAAGGATCATTCACGCATCGTTACGAAGTAGAACAGGATTATTTCGACCTGTCTAAAAAAGAATCTAATTTGTCGACGAGCAAAAGGAAACGAATATTAAAAAAAAAAAAAAAAAGAAAAGGTAATAAATAAACAAATAAAATAAAAACCGTTCGAACCGAAGAGATAATAAATTTTTACGTGACTCGTCAGGACGAGATCGCTTTTATAAGAAAAAAAAAAACAAAATCGTTCACCTTGTAAGGGTTTATTAAACAGAAATGAATTAATTAATCGTGTATCAATTAATTGGTACGACAAAATCATTACAACCGGTATTATGAATAAATATTAAAAAAAAAAAAAAAATGAAAAAGAATAAACAAAAAGGTAGATTTTTTACGACTACTCATCTTAATCTCGAGGAAGAGGATCATCATCGTCTTTTTATCGAGGAAGTCGTTAGATTAACGCCGCGAGTAACCCGCGACCCGGACACGCATTATGATTTGTATCCCGTAAATATCAAACGCGTTAATAATTTTCCTTTTGACGTATAATTCGAATCTCTACGAGAGTTAAAGATATATACACACATACATATATATATATATATATATATATATATATATATATATATATATATATATACATATATACATCGCGTTAAATATCGGACAATAATCGCCGCAGGAGGAGAGTTTAAACGTTTATACAAAAAGAGTTAAGTAGAGTCGATAAATTTCACGGGAGATCTTCGATTATCCTTTCGATACATCGAACTCTTTTTCTTTCCAATTCTCGAGATAAAGATAGGGAGAAAGAAAAGAAGAGAGAGAGAGAGAGAGAGAGAGAGAGAGAGTGCGTATGCTTGCGAGTGAGTGAGAGAGAAAGAGCGACACATTGAATGCGGCCTTAATTACTAGCAGCTGGATAATCATCAGGTCTCGAAAGATTAATTGTTCCTCCCATATTTTCCGCGCGCATGGCCGATTTACTCGAATATATATATATATATTTATATATATATATACGTGCTCACCGTTCGACGTTCACTTCGTACGTACGTACATACGTATGTATCTCTCCGCTTTCATTTCTTTTTCATAAAACGAATTACTTATTACGCTTAAGTATACCCACTTTACCTTTGCTCGTTCGTACGTTCGCTTGTTGTCTACTTTTCGAACGGGAAGAAATAAAACTGACAGTAGCCCTCAAGATTAACGAATAATATATATCACGTAATATATATTTGTTCGTACGATGTCAATAAAAATAAATAAGGAAAGAAAGGATGAAAAAGGAGAAAAGGTAAGAAAGAAGAATAATATAACCGACGTTCGGTCGTAAAATTCTTAAGAAAATAATGCATAAGACGATATCAGAGGGGGTTATACACCTTCGAGCGCGCGCGCGCGTGTGTGTGTGTGTGTGGGTGTGTGTATACTCATTCGTTTTTTACAATAACTCGCTTGCTGGGATTGTTAAAAGGGAGGATCGAGGAAGCGTATCTCTCTCTCTCTCTCTCTCTCTCTCTCTCTCTCTCTCTCTCTCGGTCGTTTTACTACCGAGAACGCTTTTATATGCGTGCGTTGCCAGAAGCGGTGATAAAAAAAGAGCGTCCGAATGTAGAGAGGGTAGGTAAAGCGAGAACGTGAGATGAGAGGAGGGGGGTAGACAGACACGGACAGAGAGAGAGAGAGAGAGAGAGAGAGAGAGGGAGAGAGAAGTAAAAAAAAAAAAAATCCACGGCAGCGGTGTTTCAGGCAGTGCAATAATTCTCGAGCGCGTGTTACTCCAGGGTGCTCTCTCTCTCTCTCTCTCTCTCTCTCTCTCTCTCGATCTCTTTCTCTCTCTTGACGTTTTTCTTTTTAAAAATTTATGGGCGCAACGACTCCCGCCGCCGCGGTCTCGGTGAGCTGAATAAATTTGCGGAAATAAATAAAACAAAGCGAAAGGAAAAAGGAAGGAAAAAGAAACAAGAAAGAAAGAAAGAAACGGAAAAAAGAATAACAAAACGAAAATAAAAGGGGCAAAAACGTTTCGACCCGAAGGCTTAACGCATGCATATTTCCATACGTAGGCACTTACGTAGGTAGGTGGATAGGTAGATTAGGTAGGTAGGTAAATAGATAGGTAAATAGGTAGGTAAATAGGTAGGTAACTTATGTACGTCTACGTGTATTATACGTACGTCTAATTTTACTCACATTGTATCGATATGAATGGAAATCGACTAATCTACATAACGAACTATTACTTTACGGTTCGAATAAATCACGATTGGAATTAATTTCTTTGCCATCGTTTATACACACACACACACACACACACACCGTAGAATACAGTAAGAAAATCGTTAAACGGCGAGGGGTAAGTCCGCTAAAAACCGCGTTATGATTTTGTTTCCCCACCCCCCTGTCGCCCTCAATTTTTAAACGTATCAAGTACTCGCTGCTGACTCTACTTTCTTTCCTTCTTCGCACGCACGCACGCATACTTTTCTCGTAAAATCTTGATAAGACTCTATACGAGATGTTTAAGTTATTAAGAGAAAGCAGAGAGTAAAGAAGTAAGTACCCTTAAGTTACTCTTAAATGGATCAACTTTGAAAAGTGATGACTCCTCCATGTTAAAGAAAGAAAGGAAAAAAAAAAAGAGCAGAAACAAATGAGAAGAAAAGAACGGCGGTGGGGGAGGGTGGAGACGAAAGAAGAAAAAAGTTCTCTGAAAAAGAAACGAAGAAGTTAGGCGAAGGTAAATAATGACGGTAACGCGAAGAACAGAAAGAGAGGAGGAGGAAGAGGGGGAGGGGGAGGGGAGGAGGAGGAGGAGGAGGAGGAGTAAAGAGAGAGGGGAGAGGAAGAGAATACGAAGTTACAAAGTAGAAAAAAAAGACAAAAAACAAAAGGAAGAGAACGCGAGACGGTAGGAGGAGGAGGAGGAGGAGGAGGAGGGGACAGAGGGGGACGGTGAGAAGAGATAGTCCGAGGGGGGGGGGGCCTGAAAGGACCCTACGCTTACGACCAATCACTGCGAAGCGAGGGTCACGGAGGTGTGGTGAAATCGTTTGGACGGAGCCTCTCTTCCGTGAGATCGACCAATCCCGTGTTTAGTACCGATCCGGATCCGTTCCTTTATGCGCGAAAGAGGCCCCAGATTTTTCTCACCTTCCTCTATCCATCCATCCATCTCTATCTCTATCTCTCTCTCTCTCTATTACTGTATCTCTCTCTTTCCCTTACTTCAAAAATAACAATAACCCCTCTTTGATTATGCTTCTCAAGATGAGTTCAAGTTTTTGCCTTGTTCTTCTCTCCCTCCCTCTCACTCTCTCTCTCTCTCTCTCTCTCTCTCTGTCTGTCTGTCTGTCTATCTATCTATATATCTCTTTCTTTCTCTCTCTTTAATCGTGGAGAATCGAAAATGGCGCGGGTAAATTTGTGATTTCACCTGGTGGATAATTCATGAAGATGATGATGATAAAAATAATAATAATAATAATAATAATAATAATAATAATAATAATAATAATAATAATAATAATAACAATAATAATAATAAAAAATATATATATATATATATATATATATATATAAAAGATATATACAAGAAAGAGATCCCTATCATACGATCATCGATAAAAATCAAAGATCGATCATTTTAGTCGAATTGTAGTGTATCGTATGTACAACTAATATTATACTTGTAACAAATAGATATAGTATATTAATATATTCGATAGTAGAGAGAGAGAGAGAGAGAGAGAGAGAGAGAGAGAGAAAAGAAACGTTCGAACGAAAACGCGTTGCCGTTCCTTTATTCGTTTATCTCACCGTTTTACAAAAATTCCATGACACAGGGGGGCGGGAAGGGAGATAAATCCATTCGATTTCTATCCCTCCCACCCTCGCACACCCTCCCTATCACGCCTCGCTTCGTTTCACCTAACAACCCTCGTCACAGTACCGAGATAGTTGTCCCAATTCTTGGCTTCGGCGAAGAGAGAGAAAAAAAGAAAAGAAAAAGGAAAAAGAAAGAAGAGAAAAAAATTTACGGAATTTCATTGGCACGCTCAACGAGGGTAGAGGGAAGAGAAAAAGAAAGGGAGTTCGGTTAGGAAGAGAAGTATAACCAGAAGGGAGAATGGTGAAGGGGTAGGAGGAGGGTGGAGAAGGAGGAGGAGGGGAAGAACTCTGTTCCCTGCCCTACCTTTACATTACCGTTTCACATTATGCACTTTACACGGAACAAGCATGCACCTGAACAACACTGTGGGCTTTGAACAAACGGAACAATACCACTTGTCCTAAAGCAAGGGAACGACCCTCCTCTCCTCCTCCTCCTCCTTCTCCTCCTCCTCCCTCGAGGTCGCCGAACTACAATGGCCCTGCCCACCCTACATTGGGAGATTTTTTTCCAACTCTCTCTCTCTCTCTCTCTTTTACACGCATGTACACACACATATATATACATGTGCGTTCTCGTGTACGTGTGTACGTATATATGTATGTATGTGTAGAAGCACACGCATGGATATTCGGTCACCCTCTTAGTCGTAACGCGTTCTCTCGTTGACGATTCCGATGCGATCGTTCAAACAGAAGACCAAGCCGGGCGAAGGGAGGTGAGGGAGGAGGTGAGTGAGGGAGGTGAGAGGAGGGTGGGCGGAGAAGAGGGGAAGACCCTTCGTGCGTGTGCATTCACAATGAAATATATCGCATGCATACCGACGTTGTGCCGTGCCTATGGCCCAGTCACGAAGAAACGATTCTCTTTTCGTTATTGCTTTTCGGGGGGGGGGGAGGAACGATGAAAAAAGAAAAAAAAGGAGAGAGAGAGAGAGAGAACAAAAAAGGAAAGAAAGGAAGGACAGAAAAGAAGAAGAGTGTAATAAGTTCGTTCGAATTCGTTCGACTGCATTTGATTAAAATCTCCCCGGACATCGTCAAAGACGACGTACGTTGAAACCGCCTCCTTTTTTCTATTTTTTTTTTTTTTTCTTTCTTTCTTTCTTTCTTTCTTCCTTTCCTTAATCCATTTTACAAAATCAAAGGAACGAACCTCCCGTGACATTAATAATTAACTTACGAGCGGGAGAGAATATGAGAGGAGGGATAAGGGACACGACGATGAACTTACTTATTGAGAAGAAGAAAAAAATTAAATGACCAAAAAAACGGGGGGGGGGGGAGAAGAAAGAACGAAGGAAGAAAAGAGAGAGAGAGAGAGAGAGAAGGAAAGAAGGAAAAAATTAAGAAAACAACTCCTCGTTCGCTTCGACTCGAACAAAACGACTCTTATTTTCGTCGTGACCACCGCCGGGGTGAAGGGAGGCGTCGACGAAAGATCGGATTTCTTCGACGACTTGGAAGAATTCCTGACCGAGGAGGAGGAGGGGGAGGGAGGGAGGGAGGACATCCTCGAAGTACTATATATCATCCTTGGCGTCGTAGTCATCCCCCCCCACCCTCACCCTCACCCTAACACACACACCCCGCCCAACCCCACACACCCCATTGGACACTCTTTCTCGCAATATCTTTTTATTATTTTCTCTCTCGGAGGTGTCCGTTTTCTTATTCCCGACTGATCTCTCCTTCTCTCTTCGACCGAGAGTATTCCAACACTCTTCGTCCTGGCATCGAGATAGAAAGAGATAGAGAGATAGAGAGAGAGATAGAGAGATAGATAAAGAAAGAGAGAGGAGAGAAAAATACAGAGAGGGTGTTGTATCTTGCGGCGGCTCGAAAATATCTAAAAATAAATAAGCGTGCGTATTCTCTCTCTCTCTCTCTCTCTCTCTCTCTCTCTCTCTCTCTCTCTCTCTCTCTCTATCTCTCTCTCTTTCTCTCCCCGTCTATATCCAATCGAGTACACGTGTGCTGAGAGTCTCAGGCCAAGGATACAACCGAGAGAGACGGACGGAGAGAAAGAGAAAGAGCGTAAAAGAATAAAAGAGTAAAACAGTAAAAGAGTAAAAGAGTAAGAGAGAGAGAGTAAGAGAGAGAGAGTAAGAGAGAGAGAGAGAGAGAGAGAGAGAGAGAGAGAGAGAGAGAGAGAGAGAAGGAAGAGTGGAAAGATGAGGCGAACGTGAGGCTCGGCGTGGGAATAAGCGGCAGGTGCGCGACGGCGCTACCGGGGAGCCACTTGTGGGGGCAAAGTCCCCCCCTCGGGGTTCCAAGAGCGAAGCCCACTCTCTACCACCGGCATCAGCAACCACCAACACTACTACCAACGATACTACTACTACTACACTACTACTACTACCACTACAACCACCATTACTATTACTACTACGATCACCGACGTCATCGACGTCCAACAACACAACGACGACGACGACGACGACGACGACGCCGACGACGACGACGTCGACGTCTCACACAGACGACCATCATCCAACCAACGTGGTTATACGCGTCCAACTACCTACGTTCATAAAGTAATCAAAAAGTATTGCGCTTGTAAAATCGATCGTACGATCCGGAACGGGTCGACAACCTTCGCCGTGTGTCACAACGCGACGACGACGATAATGACGATGATGAGGATAATGACGATGACGGTTTCGGACGATGATGATCGCCCCTACCACCACCACCACCAACATCCAGAGAGTGATAATCACGAGGAACTCTAAAATTCGAAAAGTCGTTATTACGACGATGACGAAAAGTAACTACGGACGACGAGACGAGGACGATGATGACGATGATGATGATGATGATGATGGTGATGATGATGATGACGACGAGGATGGACGATAATCATCGGAAACGAAAAGTCCGGTTAGTAACCCTTTTATAAAAGTCGATTCTTTGGGGTCCTGTGACCCACTGACAACCGTTCCCGTACTTTAACCTCTCTCTCTCTCTCTCTCTCTCTCTCTCTCTCTTTCTCTCTCTCTCTCTTTTTCTCTTACTCTCTCACTTTCTTTAGCCATTCATCCTTCACCTTCCTTTTTTGCGATCTGAACTTCGATTACGACTTGCACCTGGCTGAGGATGAAACATTGCGCGTTTCAATTTCGCACATTGATATATATATATATATATATATATATATATATATATATATATATATATATATATATATTCATAAAGTATAACAGCGTACGTACATAAGATATATATTTATATATACATGTATATATATGTGTGTGTGTGTGTGTGTGTGTGTGTGTATGTTATATTTCATGAATTCAAACTCATCGTGTTTACGACATATAATAGAAATTATCTGTCACAACATAAAGAACAAAGTATTTCTTTAACCTCGAGATCGATCAATATCATTCGAGAGAGAGGGGAGGGGGGAATAAAAAGAAGAGGAAAAAGAAAAGAACGAAAAGAAAAAGAATAAACGAATAAAACGTTAAGCGATTAATCAGCGAAATAAATATACATATATATATACATATATGCATATATATAAAAGGTGACGAATTATACGATTGCAATTATAATTAGTTGGTTGAAAGGGAAAGCATCCCCCCACCCGCCACCTCCCCCACCACCCAATCGTTCGCAGACCTCCCCCCTTTTCCCTCCTCGCGACAAGTATTTCTTCGATCAGCCGTGTCCGTGTGAAAACGAGCCCAAAGATCGACGATTACGATCGTTTCGAGCGAAAAATTAATTCTCTCTCTTTCACTCTCTCACTCTCTCACACTCTCTTTCTGTCTCTCTGTCTCTCTCCTTAAATCGAGATTTATTCACTCGTTCGTTCTCGACGAAAGCAAGCGAATTTATTAGCACGACTCGTATTCGAGAGAGAAAGAGAGAGAGAGAGAGAAAAAAAGAAAAGGAAAGTGGAGGGTGGGAGGTAAGGGGAAAAGAGGAACGAGAACGAGAAAGAGAGAGAGAGAGAGAGAGAGAGAGAGAGGAAAAAAAAAAGGAAAATGCAAACGAGACCGAGATTAAAAATGGTGCACCTGTTCGAGAAAGGAAAACGAACGACGACATCTATTTCAACGTCTTTCTTTTTCTCTCTCCAAACGCGAACGACGAAGAGGGAGAGGGAAGAGCTGGCAGGGGGGACAGGGGAGGGGTAGAATCCTTCTCGTAAGAAGAAGGATAGGGTTAATTAAAGATACACGAAATTTTTCGCTAATAATTTATCCGTTAGTTAAACGAGAATGTGTTTACGTTCTACGGTTAAGTATAACATGCGACCGATGTTTCATAGTTTCTCGTCCCTTTCCCCTTCACCCCCTCTCTCTTTTCCCTACAATTTCATATATATATGTATGTATATATATATATATATATCAGTCGTTAAAATCTATCCGGGTATACTTTGCAGATATCGATAATTGAGAAGGCTATTACAATAAATCTGTCCCCTTCGCGATTTTTTTTTTTTTTTTTCTTTTTTTTCTTTTTTTTTTTTTTTTTTTTTTTTATTCCAAACGATAATAATATACCCTCTATCGCGTGCAATAAAATTGAACGACGTCGTACGCGCGCGCGCATACAAACATTTATATCGCGACAATTAAACTGTCTCCTTCACAATTACGTATATTAGCTACTATTTAACAATCTCAATTCATTCTTGCATATAATGATGCGGGCTATTGGCACTTTTAACCATAATGTGTATATATATATATATATATATATATATATATATATATATATATATATATATTTATATGTATATACAATTGAACGGTAATATGTTTGGAGAGGAAAGCAACAAAAAAAGACAATAAAAAGAAAGAACAAAATATCGTTTTTTTTTTTTTTTGTAAACGATATAATAAAGACAGAAGAGAAGGAGGAGGAGGAGGAGGAGGAGGAGGAGAGAATAAAAGAAGGTAAAGGAAAAGGAGAACTCTCAAGGATGATGGTGGTACACGCCGCGAGCTTTTTAAAAATGAGGTACGCATCAGGTGCACAACTTGTTTTCTCCGACCTCTTCTCATTCTCTCGTCTTCCTTCCTTCCTTCCTTCCTTCCTTCCTTCCTTCCTTCATTTCTTCCTTTCTTCCTTCCACCCCCTCCCCCGTGTTTCCTTTCCTCTCCCGTTCAAGGTGGAATTTAATTGTTGGCGTAAATTTCGCAGCCAAGGTCACAGCCATACATTTCTCAATGCACGAATCGCAGCCAAGGACGATGAGCGACAAGGAATCACAGCGGCTCGGCTTGGCTTGGCACGGCTTGGCAAGGCTTGGCAAGGCTTGGCTTGGCACGTCAACTCACGGCACGGCACGGCACGGCCCTCTCTCGAAGGATCATTTCTTTTACTCTCTCGATGGAAGCAACCAAAGGAAGCTCGAAAAAGTCGAAGCGCTTCTCTCTCTCTCTCTCTCTCTCTCTCTCTCTTTTTCTCTCGAGCATTTCTTTCAAGCGTTAAACGATTCGCGATCGGTTCTTCTCTCTCCATCTTTCCATCTCTCTTCATCTCTCTCTTTCTCTCTCTCTCTCTCTCTCTCTCTTTCTCACTCAACGCGAACAGCTGCAATATCGAAGCGTACTTCGCGAATCTATCATTAAGCCAAGAAAGGCGATTATTAACGCTTTCTCTCAGTGTTTCGAGCGTGACCAATGAATTTACGAATAAGTCCGGGGAAGTGGCAAAAAATGGCGGGCTCTCTTCTTCGATCGGGCAAGACGCAAAAATCTCGCTTAACCGTCTCTCTCTCTCTCTCTCTCTCTCTATTCATCTCTCTATCTCTCTATCTCTCTATCTCTCTATCTCTCTCTCTCTCTATCTCTTTCTCCGGTTAATATCTCGTTGCTTAATTACCGTACGTTCGTAATGAATCGCGAAGGAAAAAATAAAAAAAAAAACGTACGAGAGAAGCATAACAGACGCAAACCAGAGCAGTGCAGAGCAGAGCAGAACAGAGCAGAGATGAGCGGAGAAGAGCGATACAAAAAAAAAAAAAAGAGGATAAAGAGTGTGAAGAGAAACGAACGAACCGAATGCAACGAAGTTGTAATTGACAGCTCCTCGAAAAACTTGTAATTATTTCTGATTTCAATGTCTATGATTGATTATTTGAAAAAATTCACCGAGGTATACGCATTTCCATCCCGACACTCTTCTCCCTCTCCCGCTTCCACCACTAAAAGAGAGAGAGAGAGAGAGAAAGGGAGAGAATAAAAAAAAGAAAAAAAAGATTAAAATCGAGCGGTACATGCAAATTCTCGTCGTACATAAGATCGAGAACTATTATCAAGACTAATTTCGCCATAAGCACGGGGCGGTCGAAAACTCGTTTCCCGAGTAGTCTCGCGCGTCATTACGGCAACCCCGGTTCGTAAATGATGGAAGCGTGAGACGACTTTATGATTTATAAGAATTTCTTTTGATCCACGTCGTCCCGTTTCTTTTTTCAGAGTGTATATACATACACGTATATATATATATATATATATATATATATATATATATTTTCTTTTCTTTTATTCTCTTGTTATTTCCTTCACGATAAATATATAAATAAATAAATAAATAAATATATCTTGTTTCTTTTCATACTGTTCTCCTTCTTTCGAAAGGATCCCACCCCGTTAAAAAGAGGCACTTAGTATTTCTTACGGATCGAGTATGTACTCGTTAAATAATGATTCGGAAAGTCCGTAGTGAAGAGATAAGAACTTAAATAACCGCGTACGGATCCACCGGAAACATGAAATCTACAAGAACGACGCATCCAGGATACGTCGTCGACGCGATACTCTCTCCACTAGAAAAGACCACCTGTGTGCGATAAACGCGAACCTTCTTGCGTTGCCCCTCGGTAGAATATATACCGAGTAAATACTTGCGATAAGAGTTGAAAAAAAAAAGAAAAAAAGAAGAAAAAATATAGAAAAAAAATAAACCGAGTATCGGTTATACCGCTAGGACAATTATCTTTACCGAGATTACGAAGGAAGGAGAGAGAGAGAGAGAGAGAGAGAGAGAGAGAGAGAGAGAGAGAGAGAGAGAGAGAGAGAGAGAGAGAGATAGGTAGGTTCTGATTAGTATAACGAAAAGTGGCTAATGTCGTTGATACGACGATACATTTTATTATATATGTATATATATATATATATATATATATATATATATATATATATATATATATATATATATATATACATATATATATATATTGTTTTCGACATTACGATATTACATTAGCTAGAGAGAGAGAGAGAGAGAGAGAGAGAGAGAGAGAGAGAGAGTTCCTGGTATTTACAACATATAATTATCATATATAATATCTACGGTATTATCGTTCGATCGAATAATTTTTTACCGGAGTATTCAACGGTATAGAGTCTTAAAAAATAATAACCCCCCGCCCACCTACCCCCCACCCTCGTTCCGCGATTAAGTCCGAGCGATCATGAGAACGAAGGGAAAGAATAAACGTAAGTAGTCTAAAAGAGTCGAAAAAGTGGGAGAGAGAGATACACAGAAAAAAAAAGAGAGAGAGAGAGAGAGAGAGAGAGAGAAAGGGCCCGATGGTCCCTCCTTTCGTATGATAATGTATTCAAGGTTTAATAAGAATATCACCGAGATGCATCGTCGACGGCGTGTCTTTCAAGGCGACCAATAAACTCATGAAATTCGAGCGAATACAAAAAAATAAAAAATCGTAAAAAAAGGAGACTATAGAAAGAGAGAGAGAGAGAGAGAGAGAGAGAGAGAGAGAGAAAGAAAAAGAAAATACGACATAGTACGAGGACAAGGACGTAGGACGAGGACGTAGGACGAGGACGATAAACGAAAGTTTCTCCTGCGGTAGACACGGTATTGTATCGCGTTAAGAGAGAGATAGTTATAATTTTCTTAGATAGATAACGTCGGGCACAGGGTTCATTAATTAATTTAATAATACATGTGTTCTCTCTCTCTCTCTCTCTCTCTCTCTCTCTCTCTCTCTCTCTCTCTTTCTCTCTCAAACACACGCACGCAAGCACGCATAAACATACCGACGAACATACCACACGGTTTCTCCCTAAGAAAAAAAAAAAAGAAAAGAAAAAGAAAAAAATAAAAACAAAAAAAAAACTGAAGAAAGAAAGAAAGAAAGAAAGAAAGAAAGGAAGAAAGAAAGAAAGGAAAAAAATTATCAATGCCAAGTGTATTTCTCACAGCGGGGTATATCGCGAGGCTTCTTGGTACGCATTAAGAGCGCAAATTACGACAAGGGCGACGTTACGACCGGCGATCGATCTTCGATTTTACGCACCGATAAAATCTCTTCTCTCGAGAGGGGTAGAAGGAGGAGGGGGGGCGGACGACGAGAGAGGAGAGGAGAGGGTGGGGATGTGGTGGGAGAAAGGAAGGAAGGAAGGAAGAGAGAGGGGGGGATAGAGAGGGCTAAAAACAACAACATCAACGAAAAATAAGAGGAAGAAGATGAAAGAGAGAAAGAAAGAAACGAACAAGTGTATACGTCTTTTCGAAACATCGTCGGATGTACGCGCGTCATTTTTTCCCTCCCCTACCCCTACCCCTACCCCTCCTCACTCCCTTCCACCCTACATCACCACCACGACCACCGTCATCGGCCATTACTATCACCCTTTCTCTCTCTCTCTCTCTCTCTCTCTCTCTCTCTCTTCGATCTTCTCGTTCTTTTCTTACACGTGCAACAAGAAAATAAAAAAAGAAAAAAGAAAAGGAAAAAAAGAAAAGAGGAAACGTACAAGGGGGAAGGAAAACAAAAAAGAAAAAGAAAGAGAACCCACGGGAAGAGAAATCGAAATGAAAGGAACGTAACGAGCGATGTTAGCCTAATTAATGTGGAAATACGTTCGTGTTATTAGCCGAGGGTTAATTTCGAGAAGGAAAGAAAGGGAAGAAAAAAAAAGGAAAGAAAATCGTCTCACTCTCTTTGATTTTCTTTCTTTATATGCACTTAAATAAGCGTACACGACGGTGTAAGCTTCGTGAGATGATGATCTCGTAAGAGAGATCAGAGGAGAGATGGAGCATAAAAGAGAGAGAGAGAGAGAGAGAGAGAGAGAGAGAGAGAGAGAGAGAGAGAGAGAGAGAGAGAGAGAGAGATAGGAGAGGAAGAAGAAGAACCGAATTAATTTCCTCTCGAGATGAGAGCGCGGAAGAAAGGTGGGTGCATGTTGGAGAGGGAGAGGGGTTGGGAGGGGGTCAGGAAGAGGAGAAAGAAGAGGAAGAGGAGGAAAAAGAGACGAAAGGAAAGACCAAAGAGGCAACTTGATCGTTGACCGTCGTTTGACATACCATCCTTAGATGATGCTTCTTTTCGATCAGGGACGGCGGACGGATTTGAATATATAAATCTTTCAAAAGTTACTCTCGTTCGAGTTTCTTTATCGAAAGGTAGGTAGAATGTATCGATATACGTACGTAAAAGTATATAACCCGCTTGGATACATATAAAACGAAATTTACAAAAGAAAAAAAAAAAAAGAAAAAATATAAAGAGAAAGGTCAATTTATCCGAAGACATTGTACGTACATCTTCGACGTCTAAAGCTTAAAAAGAAGAAGAGGAAGAGAAAGATGGTTCGAGAGAAAAGAAAAAGAGAGAGAGAGAAAGAGAGAAATCTGATAAATTATTTTCGAAGGATATATCCTCCGTGCTTATGCACTCACTTTAATTTTGACGATGCTATCTTAAAACCCTTCAAGAGTGAATACGTCTCAAAGTTAACCCGATAAAATAAATTAAGAGTTTGAGAGTTACATATACTCGAATATAAAGAGAGAGAGAGAGAGAGAGAGAGAGAGGCGATCTTTTATACGTTGATACGCATAAACGTAGAGATTCGATCCATGAAAAGGATTTCGTTTCTTTGTCTCTACATTTTAATAATAAGTTTATTTGCGAAATAAGATAATGAACGAACGAAGGTATCGACGAGTCGTTGGGGATCGAAAGAGGAACGAAAAGAAGGATGATGATAATAAGATATAAGAAATAAGAAATAATAACAATAAGAGGAAGGATAGAAAGAACGAAGGAAGGTAAAAGTAGGTAGGTAGGGTAGGTAGGGTAGGTAGGGTAGGTAGGTAGGTAGGTAGGTAGGGTAGGTAGGTAGGTAGGAAGGGTTCGAGTCGCCACCGAGGAGGAGCGATCGTGTACGCCCCTGGCGATGGTGTCCGTGCGTTTCACGATTCACGATTCACGATTCACGATTCACGATTCACGTCGAAGAGAACCGAGCAATGCCGAAGAAGCGCACACGTGGAGAGAGAGAGAGAGAGAGAGAGAGAGAGAGAGAGAGAGAGAGAGAGAGAGAGAGAGAGAGAGAGGCTGGGGGCAAAGCGATCTCGTGGGAAAAAGGAGCAGGTGTGACTCGAGCGAGACTCCTCGGGTGCGAGGAGAGAGGAGAGGAGAGAGGAGAGAGGAGGGAGAGAGAGAGAGAGAGAGAGAGAGAGAGGACGGGCCTCTTCTTTACGAAGAGGATAGAAGAAGAGACGAGCCACGACACGCACACGCACGCTCGCACGCACGCCAAACCAACGACGAGCACACGCACGAACGCACGAACGCACGAATGCACGCACGTACGCACACGTGTGCTCGAAGCGTGTTGAACACGTGGTCGCTCCGCGGTGGGCGTGCGTGAAAGAATACTCCGAGAGGAAAAGCCGACACTGAAAGCAGAAAAGGGGCAAGTGCCGATGGAAAGCACGACGAAGAACAACATGCGGGAAAGAGAGAGAGAGAGAGAGAGAGAGAGAACCCGGATAAACGGACGAATAAATATTTATAAAGCTATTAACGAGATTTTACTCGGAATAAGTCCGATTTTATATCTTCACGAAATCTAAAACATTATTAATCAGATCGTACGACAAAAGTAGATATTCTGTAGAGAAGAAAAAAAAAAAATAAAAAGAAGAATAATAGAAAAAGACGACCACGACGACGACGAGGATGCAAAAAGAAAAAAA
>OU427000.1:8283047-8290547 GCA_911387935.1 Dolichovespula saxonica | reverse complement strand
ACGTCGTCGAATGTAATTGAATATCGCATTGGAGGTAATCAGAACGAATGCCGCTGATAGTTACCGATGTATAAACGTATCTTACATACATACATCTATATTTATATATATATATATATATATATATATATATATATATATATATAAGAATACGCCGAGAAAAACGTAAAACGTAAGTAGTGACAAGAGGACGAGTTTGTTTATCGATATGTCGCAAGATAAGTTGGTTCAATCGAGTACGTTGGAATATCGCGAAATAATTTACATATAACCCGTCTCCGTATAAACGTATGTGTAAACACACACACACACACACACACACACACACACACACACACACATATATATATATATATATAAATATAAATCGATGTTCGAGATAAAGACGAGCATTATCGCGGTTAACGCTTAAGGCGTTCCCCCGAACGATCGATAAACGGTTGTTCTATACTCCTCATCGAAAGAAGCGATGAGATCCCACGGTGAGAGAACCCTCGGGTGGATCGACGAGGCGTTAATGATCGATCGATCGTAGGAAGGCAACGATTCGAACGATCGGATTATCCACGTATCGGCCCACCTTATAACTTATTCCGATCGTACGAGAGTTAATATAGCTTCTGGTTTCTCCTTGTAATCCGATGCTCGATTTTCTTGGTCGCCGCCGACACTACTACCACCACCAACCCCACCGATTCGAAAGGAAAGAGAGTAGGGTGAGAATACGTTTAAGCTCATTATCCGTATTATTTCAAATTTGTCTCGGGGCTTTACACGCGATTCGGAATGCAAATCGAACAATTTTATAAGCGAGCTTAAATATGCTCCTACGGTTACGTGCCTATATATATATATATATACATATATATATATATATACATATATATATATATATATATATATATATATATATATATATATATACGGATAAGCGCGATTACGATATAACAAATCTCCGATCGTATTACCTTATAATAATACTACCTTTCCCTCATCTCGATCAGTATACGGCGTCACTCAATTATACCCTCCTACCCTAAATTACGATTCGATTTCATACCCAACGTAGTAAGAATTTTCGATTTCAATCAATTCTCTCGAGATACGCTCAAGCGATGATGATCAGTAATGATAATAATAACAATAATAACAACAACAACACAAAAACAATGACGACAACGATTGGAGGATCGCCAGCGAGAGAATACCCTCTCTCTCTTTCTCTCTCGTACGTGCGCTAATTTCATATAAAAATGAAACGCACCTAAACGACGACTCCACTCTACGATCGCCAGTGGATCCTTCTACAACTGCCATTGTGACACACACACCCCACCTACCACCTACCACCTACCACCTACCACCCACCTCCTAACCACCGCCACCGCGAACACCTGCTGTTCGCTCTTAATCTACGAAGGGGGTTAGAGAGAAGCGACATTATGACCTTCCATGCAACAGGTTATCCTTCCATCCGTTCTCCCTCCCCCCGCCCTCGACTCCGCCCCGTACCTTACGTACCCCCTTCACCCCACCCCTTCAGACTAGGACTCGAGTCGAATCAACGGCTTCTATTCTCTCTCTCTCTCTCTCTCATGTTCGTTGGGTCTAAGCGCGAGCAGAGTAAAAGAGTAAAAGAGTGAAAGAGAAAGAAAGAGAGAGAGAGAGGTAGAGAGAGGTAGAGAGAGGTAGAGAAAGAGGGACAAAAGACCCTCTCTCTCTCTCTCTCTCTCTCTCTCTCTCTCTCTCTCTCCCCTTCTCCTTCTACCTCGGAATAATCTCGGAGGTCTTGCTCCAGCACGAGCTCACCACGTGCTCGACGCTTGCTCTCGCCATGCGCGGCGCGCGCCACGCATGCGCCGCCCGCTACCGTGCGCAGCTCGTGCTGCGCGCGCGTCTGACCTGGACTACCTTCTCCCCACTCCTTTCCCATTCTACCACCTCCCATTCCCTCTCTCTCTCTCTCTCTCTCTCTCTCTCTCTCTCTCTCTCTCTCATTTCTTTCTTTCTTTCTTTCTCTCGCTCGTGAAGACGTGCGCCGGAATCGTGCGCTGCTCGTGCGCGCTTCGCTATCTCTCTCTCTCTCTCTCTCTCTCCCTCTACGCCACTACCTCTCTCTCTCTTTCTCTCTTTCTTTCAACTCGATTCCCACTTCTCTCGCTCTTCTCTTACAATTTTACCAGTCTCTTATCTGTCCGTATTCTCGGCTGCTGCGTTGCGCGTGTCCTACCTTACCCTCCCAACCCAACCCATCCCTCTATCCCTTCCCTCCCTCCCCTTCTCTTCTCTTCCTTCTCATCCTCCCACCCTCTCACCTGTTCCCTCTTCTTCCCTCGTACCCCTCCGCAAGCCGCGTGGACGCCTTTAACGCACGCGTGGCGCTTCCAAGTCGTCCGTCCAGGTAGCTCGGTAGTGATCATCGCACGCACACACACACACACATACACAGCACACTTATGCACACAAGCGCATACACGCATTAAATCGTACATTCGTCGTACATAGACGCGGCTTTCTTCAAACGTGTTTGCGTACCCCCCCACCTTCTTCGTTGGTCCATTATTTTTCTATTCTTTCTTTTTTTTTTCTAACCCACTCTTCTCTCTCTCTCTCTCTCACTCTTCTTTTCCTTTATCTTTTGTTACATTAAAAGTGTAACAAAAGTATGGAGCGTTCATTAATCCACTCTAGAATGGACTCGATGATTTCGTCCACATGTTGACTCATCGGCAAAACCGTTCTCTCTCTCTCTCTCTCTCTCTCTCTCTCTCTCTCTCTCTCTCTCTCTCTCTCTCGTAGATCCTTTTTTTATCGTCGAACAGTTAAAGTTTATCGGAATTTAAATGTAAGAATTATAGAAAAAAAAAAAAGAAAAAGAAAAAAGAAAATCAATGAAGTATATGCGAACGACGACGATTCGCATCCTACTTGAAACCGAGTAATATTTATTCTTGCCAATAAATACAAAAAAAAAAAGAATTTTTTCGTCGAGATAAAAGAGATCGTTCGTCTCGCATATCGTTCGTCGATAAAAAAAAAAAATAAATAAATAAATAAAATAAAACAAATTCGTGACGAATCGATAGAACAAAAGTCGTGGAGAGAATGTGACGAGTGAAAAGAAACGAGAAGAAAAGTAAATAAAAAGAAAAAAAGGAAAAACAAAGAGAGAGAGAGAGAGAGAGAGAGAGAGAGACGAAGAAAATTAGTTAAAAGGGAACGAGGGATAAAAAACGCTTTTGCGGAAACGCAATTTACCGTCTGTCACCGGTGCTCGTGGCGGGGGTTGCGGGGAGGAGGAGGAGGGGAGGTTATGAGAGAAGGGTGAGAGGAAGGAACGGATAACGAAGCGCAGAAAGTAGTACCTTGCAGTTGTTGGCTACCACCTCTTTCTCCCTCCCCCGCGCCCTCGTAAGCCCTTCGACCGTCCTTCGAGCTCACCGAGCAGAAAAGAGAACACGCCGCCGTCCACCCTCGGAGCGAGCCTACGAACGACACACGCAGAGCGCATGCGCGGCCAAGCTGACGGTATAAAAGACGCGAAGGCCTCATCCTCAGCTCGCATTCAATCACACCTACTCCAACCGTTACCATACGTCCGTAACCGTAAAAAGGGAAAAAGAGGGCTTAGAAATAGACACCCAACCTACACGTATCTGCTATTCTGTCAAAAAGAAAGAGAGAGAGAGAGAGAGAAAGAGATAGATAAAGAGAGAGAGAGAGAGAGAGAGAGAGAGAGACGATCGATTCGAAAACTTGATCCTAGCCTCTTGTTGTTAAACAAATACATACACCCTCGTAAACTGGTGCAGATTAACATCGTCAAAGAGAAAGAGAGAATAAAGGGGAGAGAGAGAGAGAGAGAGAGAGAGAGAGAGAGAGAGAGAGAGAGAACTGTTATTCGAAGACTCCAGTCTTACAAGTCGAGTCGTAAGGAATCCTCGAGAATCACGGACTGGTTTTTCATCGATCTCACGTACGTTTCCCGTCGAGACATGAAGAACATGATCAAGAACAAACTGACCTCAAACTCGATCAACGTCGTCGGTCTACGGGCTAAGAGATTCCTTGAGAAGGCCTCGAGGGCACTCGGTAGGTGTTACGACGAATTGAATCGTCGTGTACGGATCGACGACTGCAAGGTGGATCGAGAAAATCGTATAAACGAGATCAGGATGATGGAGGCCGAGGATGCCGTACGTTTCATAGACGAGAACACGGAGAACGAGCTGAGGGAATTGGGTAGAACGATCGAACGATTTCGGTCAATCTCGATCGATTCTCGATCCTTTGGAATTGTCGATCGGATCGAGGATTTTACATCGTCGAACGGAGAGATTATGAGCCTGATCGAGGACGACGAGGACGAGGACGAGGACGAGGACGAGGACGAGGACGAGGACGTGGACGTTGACGAGCGTGTTTTGGGAAATTTTTTGTAAGCAGATAGTACGGCCATTTTTCTCTAAGTAATCCGATTATTCGTATATTCGATTCAATCATATATTCGATTTATCATTAGATCCGATCTTTTTCCTGCCCTTTGGATTCTCGCGTATAGAATATCGTAGTTATTTTATATATATATGTATGTATGTATGTATGTATGTATGTATGTATGTATGTATGTATGTATGTATGTATGTATGTATATCAATAACGATCACACAACTCTTGGTTCTAAAGCTTTAAATGGACGTTTAGCGCGATTAAAAGCGACGAAATTAGGATAATTTCAATCCCAATTTCGTTCAACAATCGACTTTTGCAATATTTAGGATATTAGAATTAGATTAAGATTAATTAGCATAGGTATCCCCTCGTTGCGTTTAAAACTGTGATATTAGGTTAATACGTAGATATTAAAGATAAAAATAAATTTATATATATATATATATATATATATATATATATATATAAATACGATTGATATGGAAATGTACCTTATACGTTAGATTATATTATAATAACGTCGAACTACGTTCGATAACATAGGCCGCCCAGTGCATAGATATTTGTAATTTGATTCGTCTGTGATAAGCGATAAAATGGATCTCTAAGGATATTAATAATCGTATATAATAACCGTATGAATATGTATGTGCACGTAAAAACTGTGATAGAAAAAGAAAAAAAAAAGTTGTCTTTTTTTTCTTTTTCCTTTTTTTTTTTTTTTTTTTTTTTAGAATTTATTTACTATCTGTGATACCGAACGGGGCAAGAAAAAGATCTTTTGTTTGTGATATTAGAACTGATCTCAAGATATTCTTTAAGATAAATCTATAAACACCGTGTCTTCCGATATTTGCAATATTAGCTTTTAAGATAATCGAAACTGTGATAATAGTTCGTAACGTTAAAAAAAAAAAAAAAAAAAACGAAGGGATACAATTAATTATTAGGCTTGCAATTTTCTTTTCGTTTTTTCTTTGTAATTTTTCTCTTCGTCTTCTTTCGTTTTTCCTTGATTTTTCGAATCATACCTCAAGGCGATATTTTGTGATACATAGATGATTATCGATCGCTCGAAACGAAGTGATCGTGCGATCGATATCTCTCTTCTCTGATTCATTTATTATTGCTCGAATTTCGTGTGTCGATTATTATTGGATTTTGATGTATTCGTTTAAAAAAAAAAAAAAAAAAAAATTTATGTAATTTTTCAACTCCGTATTACTTTTGAATATCATCTCTTTTCTACGTATTACTTTAGTTTTACTCGTACGTACGTATATATCTATTTAAATTGTGTTGCGTTTTCGTTTTTTTTTTCTTCTCTCTCGTTTTTCTTTGTTTCGTCTTTACCAATAAATTGGACAGCATGATCCAATTGATTAGTTTTGTGTTTAAGTTGCGATTGTAATTGCTTTTGAATGAATAAATAAATAAATACTGTGTGACATTTTTACATATAACGAGTTATATTTTTATGTACCTACGATACCCCCTCCCCGTTCATCCCCATTTTCGTTAAAAAATATTTCAACGAGAGACTCGGGTGTGTGTATTTGTTAACAAAGAAGAAGAAAAAAAAAATTGCTCAATAAAATCCTAAAAAAGAGATCTAAAAGAAGGTGTGAATTATTTAATCGTAATCATTACTACGTACTTACAAAATATCGAAAGTATGTCGTTCGTAAATCCGACAATAAGTCGGACGTTAAAAATATTTTTAACGGATATTTCAAAAATACTTTTAAGAAACAAAAATAATATAACGAATATTATTGTTAGTCTCGTGAAATGAAACGAAATAATCGTCACTGTACCTTCTTGATAGACGTGCATTAAAAACTTCGAACTACGCTAATGATTTCGAGAAGGACGTACGGTGAAATGATTTTTCCCAAATTAAAAAAAAAAAAAAAAAAAAAAAAAAAAAAAGAAAAAAAAGATACACAGACAGAGAGACCGAAAAATTTCCCGCTTCTTCGCAAAAAGTTCGTTGCCCCATCTATCACTGGACCCTTCAACCCTCTGAACCTGACAAACTTTCTTTGCTGATACATAGATGGCGTTCGTTAAAAGGGCCGCATATTATGCCCTTTTATTTCGCGCTCATATAAAAAAAAAAAATAAATAAATAAATAAAAAAAATAAATATATACGTGGAAAAGGAAATAAAAAAAAAAGATTAAAAAAATCATTTACAATCATTTAAATGCATATTACTAAACGCGAACGTAAGAGCATCTCCTCCGATCGTTCGCAAGTTCGAAAATTTCGTAGTATTTAAAAACGTTAAAAAAAAAAAAAAAAAGGGAAGTTCGATGTTCTATCCCGCGCATTTTTTTTTTGCGTGGAAAGAAGTGAGAATAATAATAATAATAATAATAATAAAAAAAGACAAACAAAGGACGAAAAAAAAATTAAAAAAAGAAAATCGATTAATACGTCGATATATATCATAAAATTCGACGCTAAACAACGTTTACATACGCCCACTAAAATTCTCCCCTGCGATGTACATGCATATACGTGTATACGTAAAAAGAAGAAGAAAAAAAAAAAAAAGAAAAGAAAGAAAGAAAAGAGAAAAAATGGAAGGAAAAAGAAGGTAAGAAGAAAGCAAACGATCGAGATGAGGAGAAAGAGATCTCGGAGAGATTGCGTCTCCGGGGGCTCGAAAAAAAAAATGTTTCTCTCTTCTAGGTGGTGGGTGGGATGGAGGGAGGGTGAGAAGGAGGAGGGGGTGGGGATCAGATTACCTACATTAACCGTCATTATATGCTGGTAGCCAAATACCTGAAAGCCTTCATTATATTTCTTACGATTCAATACAACTTTCCATTTAGATTATCGGCCTGATCTTCGCGGATCAAAAATAGCCTAACGCGCGGGGAAACGTGGATCTGACAAAAAAAAAAAAAAAATAAAGAAAAGGAAGAAGAAGAAGAAGAAGAAGAAGAAGGAGAAAAAAAACGTCGCAACACGATACGCCACACGATAGAAGAACTTAGGTAGGTAGCTGAGACCCTTTGGGTTAGACCTAAGATAGGT